>PVKE010026955.1:0-21966 GCA_004027555.1 Craseonycteris thonglongyai
GAATCCCGGCTCCGGCCCAGGCAGGACCCACGTGCTGAACTGGGGAGTTCCCACAGTTCGGTTCTCTAACTGTCTCTGTCTCTGTCTCTCTCTCTATCTGTCAAAAAGTAAAATAGAAATAAATATGTACTGAAGACAAAAAGATAATTTCTCTCTATAAATGTGAAAAGATAAAAAAAAAAAAACAAAAAAAAAACAACTCATAGAACTGAGTACTAAAAAGAGTGAATTTTACTATTTGTATGTTATAACTCAGTAAACCTGACTGAAAAGCCCTTAGCTCAAGGAATCTCCTTTTCTCCCAGATCCTCATTAATGCTCCTTCTGACAATTAGAAAACAGGGAGCTCGGAACAGCCAGTGGGAGGGAGCTATATATTTGCTTTTTAGTTTTAAAAGGAATGTGATAGAAAAACTAGACAATAAATATTTGTTGAACATTGTTTATTTTATTTATCAAATACTTAGATATAGCACTTTATTTTAGGTACTATTCTAGGTGCTTTACAAATTAACCTTCCTACTCATCTTATCACTGGGATTCCTCGTATTATAGAGAAGAGAAGGAAATCCATGAAAGGGTAAGGTGAAGCAGTAACCCAGTTAGGTAGATAGTAGTATTTTTCCCACTTTACCAATGGAAAATAGAAGCACAGAGAGGTAGGAATTTGTCCAAAGTCACAAAGCTAATGACACAATCAGCATTTGAACTAAGCATTCTAGCTCCAGAGTCCATGCTCTTAATCACTAACTTGGCTTGTTTGCTTCATTGAATATGATCTGAAAGAATTTTAGTTACTGCCTAAAACTTCCTTTTCCTTCACTGGTAATATGTACACTAAATATTTCCCTTTTTAATTTGTTGCAGAAAAACACATTACAGTGAAGAAGAAAAAAATTTTTTTTAAGATTTATTTTTATTGCTTTTGACAGAGAAAGAGAGATACAGAGAAAGAAACAGAGAGAAGAGGGAGGGCCCAGAACAGTCTGCATAGTTGCACATCATTGGTTTTTCCACATAGTTTCATTCCACAGGTGGGCGCGGGGCTGCACAGGGCAGGAACTGGGCAGGGGTCTCACCCCAGTGAGAACCGAACTGGGGGCACTCCCCAGTTCAGCATATGGGTCCACACAGTCTGGGGCCGGGAATCGATCCTCGGTCCCCGGGGCTTCAAAGTGAGTGCCTAACCCACTGAGCCATCCCGGCTTCCCCAGAAAAAAATTTTAAGTACAAGAAATGCCACCTTCCTGACATATGAATTGTTATATTTCCCATGTTCTCTTTAATTTTTTAAACTCATATGCATAGATAATATTCACTAAATTATTTCCTAAGCAGTTTCTACTTTGCCATGTGTCAAAGAATGTTGGCCATACATTTTGTGACAAAAAATTATTTGATTCTTCATTTCATATCACACAATGGAAGAAAAACATGATTAAGATACATTCCAACCCTTGCCCTTGAGGTTCTCACAATCTAACAGGAAGGCTGATCTGTAACCATTATTACCCTCAGAATAATGTCATAAGCGTGATGGAGATATAATGAAAGAAGACTTTAATTACCTCACTCAAAAGTATCATTTACTTAGCCTTAAATTCTCTTAAGATCATCTGAATGAAGGTAACCTGGTCTGCTTCCTAGTAGAGCAGTCATCTTGCCTGTATTTGGAATCTAAATTTCCAATTGAACTATTCAAGATGGAAGATGTTAGGACACTTACAAATGGTCTTTAGCTTCACTAAGTTGAGTCTAGTGGTGATTTAAGGCTTTAGTAAGGTGTGTTTATTCACCTAGTTGTGGTGGAGGAATACAAGCTTAGAAACAACATTTCTTTCCTGACATTAAGGAGACACAAAATGCAGTCAAACCTTGTAAGCTGAGATTTAGGAGAAATTCCTCCTGTGGAAAAATAATAATAAAACTCATTGATAACCTATGGAGAGCTCAGAGACTAATACTCAACTCCCTGGCATATTAATCCAGTTTTCTTTAGAACTCTTCACATTAGATTAGATGATTATGCATCACAATTGTATATGCATGCAAGATTTCTTTGTCCACATAGACTTATAATGAATTCTTGGCCAGTTTTTGAAAGGTCACATTTTACTCACAAGAAGGAGAATGTTACTGTTCTATTTTGCCTCCTATTACCTTCCTACTCATCTTATCACTGGGATTCCTGTATTACAGAGAAGGAAATCAGTGAAAGGGTAAGGTGAAGCAGTACAGGCTGCCAGGTTCTTTTCTGGGCCTTTGAGTTTCCATTTGAAGAACACTGCTCAAGTTAATGAAGTAAGCAGCTTACATAATAGGGGCTATATATACATATTTACCCTGATGCTTTGGCCATTTTCCTGCAGCAATTTTTTTCAGTCCTGGAGGAGGGATTCATCTCCTTTGTTTCTGTAACATCACCTTTGTTGCCACCAAAAAAGAGGTCCTCCCCTGCGATAGTGTACCTGGTTGGTTCTTCATTTACCTCTTGCCTTGGAAACCCTGTGTACGGAAGAAGCAGAGCACTCTTGTGTCCTGCAATACCTCTGGGCAAAAGGCTGCGGTCCCTTTAAGCCTCCTGTGTGTGCGGGGAGGGAAACGGAGGTGGGGCCAACACCCTGACAGCGCTCTCTGGGCCCCGCCCCCGGAGGAGGCGTTTCCCAGCGGCCCGCCGCACCAATGCTGCTGCTGGCCTGGTATTCCTGCTGATTCTGCTCGGACCTTAGGGCCCCCCTGACCTCTCCCTGCCCAGGGAGCGTAAGTGTCAAACTGTGGGTGAGGGTCAAACATCCCCTGCCCATGACAGAAGTCCTGGTGGGCAGTACAGGGGACTTTCCTGGCCTATCAGAGGCAAAGGCTGTAAAAGAGCATAAACAATGCCGGTTGCAAAGAGCTGAAACCTGGGGCATCTGCTCTACTTCTGGGTGGTGACAGTGGCCTTAGCGTGCTTGTTTGGATATGCAGTGGTTGGTGCCTATGACCTGGCTTTGCACCAATCGGGTTCCTTCTTGGAGTGAGGAAAGGATTGCTTTTTACCCTAGTATAACCCCGATGAGCTAGAATGGGTGGAGCTGGATCTAGTAGTGCGCTGGGCCTTGGGTTCTTAGCCTGGGTTTTGGAGACCTGAGTGGCTTCTGGTTGAGTAAGTGTTCAGCTACCTTGATACAATTGAGCAGTGACAAAGTTGACCTAATTCACAGACAGGTTTAGTTTTCTGTCTCCCCAGAGGCCTGTGTTGGTGTCGGGTCCACCTTTTGGAGACATTGATAGTGATCTGCTAGGGAGAGTCTAACAGTTAACCTTCTTTCCTGCTGATACATAGCATGATGAGAAAGAGAGCTCTTTATCCTTCTTCCTCTGAAGGAATTTATGGGAGGCCACCATCCAGGATTAGGACAGCAAACACACCCAAGTTTGTTGAAATAACCTGCTAGAGAAGCAATTCAGATTTCTGGCCCCCTGTTAATGCAGAATACTCCAGCAAGAGGATAACACTTGTCCTTGTTAATGTGAATTACCTGGAGGCAGGAGCTCTTTAAATTAAAAGGAAAGGCTTGCCATTTTATTACTGGCTACTTACAGAATTAATCTCATTTGGTCAAGTAATAATATTAAATTTTGTATGACAGTTACATAATTGTTATTCTTCTTGAGTAAATATTCTGGACATGTATGTGTATTCTATTTTATATGTATATTTTTAAGTCTATTATCATACCTCATTGGTCATTCTAAGGGGTTGCTTTTGGAATGGGCAAAAATTTTCCTTAAACTTCCCTTAGACTCATTCTGTGCTTCTGCAGTAGCATTTTCTTAGCCAGAAGTGAGAGTCTAGGAATGGTAATCAGATCCAGATCTCTCAGATCTCCTGTATTGTGATAGTGAAGAGCTTTTGTAGGTCAAGGACTTGGAAATTAGCCATAAAATAGTTTCCCTGCCATAGCTTCCTCCTGAATAGAAAGCTAACACAATCTATTTAGTAGCTGTATAATTATTCTTATAGACTGTCAAGGTACAGGAATTTAAAATAAAAGGACACCACACTTGGGTGGTGGGGACCCTTGGGTGGTGGGAGAAGAGTGGTGGACTGAGAGATAGACATAGGTTCTATGCCCAGCTCTAACATTAATCATGACTTAATCTCTCCATGCCTTACTTTTAGCTGGTTAATAATGAATGAGAAAATGCAGATTGCTTGGGTCTATATGTTATGGTAGTACACACATAATGTATATTTAATAGGTAATTTGTTATTTAATTGAATACTAAATTGAAAAGTCTGTTTGAAATTCTAAGTTCTAACTTTAAATGTGACCTTGGAAACATTTCTAGTCTAAAAATAAACAAATTAACATCTAAATCTTTTTCAGCAATAATGTGGACTATCTGGTATTTGAGCTCTTTGGAAGACATTTTATATACATCAGTAGTATAAGAGTATAATATTTCTGTAGAACAGATTTATAGCTGGCATCCTCAACTTTGCCTCTGTTTTAAGCTAGGTTAAAACCTGAATAATTTGAAATTTCTGAATATTTATAGTATGGACTAGATTGAATGAACCATAGCATTGTTTATATATAGTTCAAATTAATTGTATTAATATTTCTCTTTGTTGGCGATTTTATTCACTCTTAAAGCATCAAACCTTGCTATGTAATGAAAACTTAGGGTCCTATGTCTATGTTTATAAAATCCAAAACCCTTTGTTCATCCCTGGTGCTACAAACCACTTGAAGATCCTTTTTCTCACCACTTATATTCCTCCCCTCTCCTCTTCTCCACTTTCTCCAAATAACCCAAAACTTCTTTCTGACATTTTTCTTTCATTGGTTTCACCATTCCACCATCACCTAGACTGGACTTCCTACTAGACTCTTCTTCTTCTTGCCACCCCTTTAGTTACTTAATCTTTGTGAGCCTAGTGTATAAAGTGGGGAGAATATCCTTCTTTCATGTAGATGTTGTTAGTACAAAGTAAATCAACATGTTTAGAAAGTACTTTGGGGGATGCTGGGATGGCTTAGCGGGTTGAGCGCTCACTTTGCAGCACTAAAGTCCAAGGATCAGGTCCCACCCCAGCCCCGGTATGTGCAGACCCATATGCTGAACTGTAGTGTGTTTCCCATGTTCGGGAGCCCCCAGTTTGGTTCCTGCTGGGGCAAGCTGCCATGTAGGAGCCCCCCCAGCCCAGTTCCTGCCCTTCACAGCTCCGTGCCCACCTGTGTGGAATGAAATTATTTGAAAAACTGATAAGGTACAATTATGGAGACTGCTCTGGGCCCTCCCCCTTCTCTCTCTGTCTCTATCTCTCTCTGTCAAAAACAATAAAAAATAAATCTTAAAAAAAAAGTACTTTGTGCAGTTCCTGACTCATAATAGACACTACCAGGTTGTATATTCATTAAACAAATATTTATTGAAGATAAATTTTATATCAGACCAGGACTGGAGATGGAGAGATAAGCAGAATCCCTCCTATGTTGTTTATAATATTGAAAATTGGAATCAATTTAAACGTCCAACAGTAGGATGATGATAAAATGGATTGTTATGCAGCCTTTAAACATCATATTCTCAAATACGGGAAAATATTTGTGACCATATAAGAAAAAGATTGCAAGAGAATTTTTCCTCTTTTTTTGTATAATATATACAGTGTATTTGCTTTGAAAACAATCTGGAAGGGCTCAGGTGGATACACACTTCAGTGTTCATCATGGTTACTAATTGGTGGTGAAATTGTATTTTATTTTTTAAGATTTATTTTATTGATTTTTGACAGAGAGAAACAGAGACAGAGACAGAGAGAAGGGGGAGGGCCCAGAACAGTCTCCATAGTTGACATTAGTTTTCCATATAGTTTCACTCCACAGGCGGGCACAGGGCTGCGCAGGGCAGGAACTGGGCCGGGAGCCTCCCACATAGGTCCCGGAGCCTCCCACATAGGTCCCGGCAAGAACTGAACTGGGGGCACTCCCCAGTTCAGCATGTGGGTCCGCATGGGCCGAGGCCGGGATTTGATCCACGGTCCTCAGGGCTTCAAAGCAAGCGCTTTACCCGCTGAGCCATCCCAGCTTTCCCTGAAATTGTATTTTAAAGATTTATTTTTATTGTTTTTGACAGAGAGAGAGAGAGAGAGATACAGAGACAGAGAGAAGGGGGAGGGCCCTGAACAATCTCCATAGTTGTACATCATTGTTTTTTCCATATAGTTTCATTCCACAGATGGGCGCGGGGCTGCATAGCATAGGGCAGGAAATAGGCCGGGGTCTCACCCCAGGGAGAACTGAACTGGAGGCACTTCCCAATTCAGCATATGGGTTCGCACAGGCCAGGGCCGGGATTCGATCCTCGGTCCCCGGGGATTCGATCCTCGGTCCCAGGGGCTGCGAAGTGAGCGCTTAACCCACTGAGCCAACCCGGCTTCCCCTGATATTGTATTTTAAATACTTTCCTTCCTTATGTATTTTCTTTACTTTCCAGATTTTTTGCAGTTAACATACATTACTTTTATAATCAGAAAGAAATCTTGGGAAAGCCGGGATGGCTCAGCGGGTTGAGCGCTCGCTTTGAAGCCCCGGGGACCGAGGATCAAATCCCGGCTCCGGCCCAGGCGGACCCACATGCTGAGCTGGGGAGTTCCCACAGTTCAGTTCTCTAGCTGTCTCTGTCTCTGTATCTCTCTCTCTTTCTGTCAAAAATAAAATAAAATAAAAATAAATATGCACTGAAGATAAAAAAATTACTCTCTAAAAAAAAAAAAAAAAAAAAGAAAGAAAGAAATCTTGGGGAAGCTGGGACGACTCAGTGGGTTAAGCGCTCACTTTGCTGCAAGAGGGACCAGGGATCAAATCCTGGTCCCGGCCCATGCAGAACCATATGCTGCACTGGGAGCTCCCCCAGTTCAGTTCTCTCTCTGTCTCTGTATCTCTCTCTCTCTCTCTCTCTCTCTCTCTCTCTCTGTCAAAAATAAATAAATAAATAAACATTTAAAAAATTAAAAAAAAAAAGAAATCTTATTTAAATCAATAGCCTAAATTTATTTTTAAAATATTGATTATATAAACCTCACTAAAAATATGGTTCAAATATAAAGTTTATAAAGGAATAAATAGTTCATTTAGGGATTTAATTTTTTACTAGTTTATGTAAACATGTTGATTAAAATCATATTTACCAGAATTAGGTAGAAAGCTGGGTAGCACTGAGATTTTTCCCCATGGATTATTTTCTATAAGGAATTTTAGATTAATGGTTGAAAGTATGACTTTCTTTGAAACTCTTCTCTTGCCCTTTTAAAAGACCAAGTAGCTCAGCTCTTCAGTTTTATCCTAGCTTTGTCATATATCTAAGAAGTTCCCATTTGGAAAAATATGTAAGCATCATTTAAAAAAAATAAATATCTACTCTTTCTAGATTTAGATTTTTTTATTGACTTTTTTCTTTTTTTAAATGTTCTGTTAATGGAATTAAATGGGCTTTTTAATCTTACTGGTGCATGCATGATAAAATAAAAATCTCAGAAAAATGACTTTGTCTTAAGAGACTGCTTGATGCTAGCTAGAGTTAATAGTTACCAATTTTTATCTGACCAGGAATTATTCTGAACTCTAAGGAGAATCTGGAAGCACAATGGGAGATGACAGTGAGTGGATGAAACTGCCGGTTGATCAGAAATGTGAACACAAGGTGAGACTTCTGGAATTCAAGTTTCAGTGTCATTGGCTTGTTTCGTCAGCGGTTATACTGTTTGGTATGGTATAAAGTGTGCCTAATGATTACACAGTACAGCTGAATCATAACATACTTTGAAGATGGGTGGTTTCAACAGAATGATTTCTCATGTTTGAACTGTCACATCTTTAATGCTGTATTATAAAGAAATAATAACTAATACTTGGATACAAAGTAGATACATTTATAATGGCCTATTAGAAATTTTAGATGGCCTTGGCAGAATATCACACATATTAAATGCTTACAAGAAAAGCATTATTGGTTAATCTTTTTTTGAAAACTATCTGAATTTCTTAAGTTCCTTTTCTGTTCCAGTCATGGGTCCTTTGTTTAAATTACCTGGTATAGGGGAGTTATTTTTACCTCCCCTTTAATTAATAGCAAATGATAATATTACTAAATTTTGTTTTTCAAATACTATTTTTCTTTTAGCTGTGGAAAGCAAGGTTAAATGGGTATGAAGAAGCCCTGAAGATCTTCCAGAAAATAAAAGATGAAAAGAGCCCAGAATGGTCCAAATTTTTAGGATTGATCAAAAAATTTGTGACTGATTCCAATGCAGTGGTTCAATTGAAAGGATTAGAAGCTGCACTTGTTTATGTTGAAAATGCCCATGTAGCAGGAAAGTAAGTAGTTTCTTTCCAACTATTCTGGTAAAAATCCCTGCCTGGTGCTACCTGGGTTAATCTATGTATATTTATGGATCACTATCCTTAGTTATTAGTACTTTTAGAATACCGTATATTAATTTTCTTACTTTCATAGCTCCTTTGATACTTGTTTTTTTCATTCAGTCTTTATCTGTTCTCAGAAGTCTCAGTGGTACGTGAGATATGTAAAGAAGAGCAAATTAGAAATCAGATCTTGAGATTTCACCTTAAGGTTTGAAGCACAAGTGATTTTTACCTTTTGAGCCTTTTGTATGAAACTTAGACTAAAAAGGATAATCTTCAGTACCGGTAACTTCTAGCAGAAATGGAGAGCTTGTCAGTAAAGGAATTATCAGAATTTCACTGAAAACATCTGGGCATTACAAAAAATCTTTTTCTAATACAAGGGTTCCCAGCGAGGTGATCTTAAAATCACAATTTTTTCCCTGTGGTTATTAGGCATTTTTATCTCTTAGAAGAGGTAATGCTACCTAAAAACCTCTGTGACTCACTCTCAGCTTGTATCACTTGAGCTATGGATAATAGATGTTTCTAGTTGTTCCACTCTCCCATACCTCATAACCTGATTTTTCTAAGTCTGGTTTTTATGTCATTGGGAGAACACACACACACACGGAACCCTTGACATAATTGCACAAGAAGTACATACTTGCTTTACTTCAAAGATTATACCAATAAAGACAGTCATAATTTGACAGCTTTGTTAACCAGCATCATCATGTTTCCCTTGCCATTAGTAAAATCATTGTTTTTTTAATTTCATTTTTCTTCTGATACCAGAGACTTTTTTGACACATGCTGCATGTACTTCTAACCCATTCAGTTTTTCTAATTTCCAATAGTACAAATTTTATTTAATTTAGAAGAGACTCAAAGCAATAAAGTTACTATAAAGTCTTGCCAAGATGTTGGGAGTGGCCTTTTGTTATTAGAGGTGAATATATGTATGTTCCCTCTGTGAAGAAATTGTCTTAAGAAGTGTTTAAAATTACTTTTTAAAAAATTTCCAAAAAGTAAGGAATATATCTGTATATGTGTGTGTATATATATATGCATGTAGAAAGGTATGGAAGCATGGATTCCAAGAAATTGAAAGTTTTCTCCAGGTAGTGGGATTTCAAGGGATTTTTGCTTTCTTGTTTGAATTTTCTACATTACAACAATCTATGGTTCTGTGTTATTGTCTGGTATGACATATTAAACTTTCATGGTTTGTATCAGTTTTTTAATGTTCTTGAAGATAAATTAAAAAACTAGAGACTCAATTACTTTATTTCTAAGCATTTATAACAGTATGGGTGCTCTTTCCCTTTCCTTACTGCCTTTTATGACCTTTTTCCAGCTGTTTTTACTAAAGGGTGTTTTTATGTATGTGATTGTTGTTTATAATCTATATTACAGAACCACAGGAGAAGTTGTGTCAGGTGTTGTAAGTAAAGTGTTCAACCAACCCAAAGCCAAAGCAAAGGAGCTAGGCATTGAGATTTGTTTGATGTACATAGAGATTGAGAAAGGAGAGGCCGTGCAAGAAGAACTCTTAAAAGGCCTGGACAATAAGAATCCCAAGATTATAGTGGCTTGTATAGAGACACTGAGGAAAGCCTTAAGGTAAGACTTTCTCTTTTTGCTTTAGTTTTATTATCTAGAATGTCTCAATTGGGTTTGGGTTCCTGATTTAAACAGAAATGAAACTGTTGGACTTGACTTGGCATGCTACGTACACCAACCAGGAATGTGACCTGGAAAAACTGAATTCATTCCTCAAGTGTGGCACTTTGTACTCAGTAATTTTAGCCTTCAAGTGTGTTGTATACTTATTTTATCTAAATCCCTTTGTAATGAAGATGAGCAGGGGATATTTCTGACCTGATCTCAGATTATGAATTGGCCTTTTTGAGGAAAAGCGCTCCTCACAGTATTTAAGCAAATCTTTCTCTCTTACTGTCTTATAGTATAAATATATATATTTTCAAATGTTGTCTAAAGTCACAGTTTGTTAGCTAAAGCAAACCTTTGTTTAGGTGCCTTTTTAGTAAAGTAGAAGTAAATACTATATGTCTTTAAACAGAAGTATAGCAACGGGCTAATAGAAAATAACTTTTAGTGCTCGCTTTGGCAGCACATATACTAAAATTGGAACGATACAGAGAAAACTAGCATGGCCCCTGCGCAAGGATGACACGCAAATTCGTGAAGTGTTCCATATTTAAAAAGAAAATAACTTTTACTCTTACGTAATAAGTTATTTTCAACTGTAGAATTTCTTGTTTGGCACTGAAGTTTTTCATGAATGGGGTCTCTTTCAGGAACAAGTGGCTGTAATTTGCTATGGAAATTGAATTAGACAAATCACTAATTTGTTCTGATTTGGTAGTTTACCTAATCTGATATCCTGTCCCCAATACTATCCATATGAGATACTTTAGAAAGCAGCTCTAGCGAAATCCTAAATGTGTGACCTATGGGAGTGAAGATTATCCCAACTCAACTCTCTTATGATTTTGTATATCCTCAACTTATATGTTGTCTTTCACTTCGTTCATGATGTTCTTTTATAAAATTTGACTTTTGGGGAAGCCGGGATGGCTCAGTGGGTTAAGCACTCACTTTGCAATGCCGGGGACGGAGGATTGAATCCCAGCCCCGGCCCGTGCAGACCCATATGCTGAACTGGGGAGTGCCCCCAGTTCAGTTCTCTCTCTGTCTCTCTCTCTCTCTCTGTCAAAAACAATAAAAAATAAAAATAAATAAATAAAGATAAATGTTTAAAATTTGACTTTCACTTAAATTCTTGTGTGATAAATTTTTTCTCGTTTCTAGCCTAGTATAGAATTGGCATGTGTGTTTTCGAATAGTAAATAGTATGCTTATTCAGTCACTTAGAAATTAAGTGAATTGACTTGGTTATCAAGGCTGCTTGTATCAGTAGTTCCGTTCTGTCCTTAGTATTGGATCTCTAGTAAAAATACATATTATAACTCTAACCTTCTACATTTAAATTAGTAGTTTCTATCTAGACTCCTATAAACTCTGGATACTTCATTTTAACTGACTGGGAAAGTAAGGGTAAAAAAAGAACAAGTTAGGTGTATAGCTTCTTATGTCTTCCTTATTGATGTGATTCAGTCCCATCCTTGTATAGTTCTTTATTTGTCCTAAAGCATCCCCGAATTCATAGTGACGCTAGATAGCTCTCTGGTACCTTCAAGAACCTTAAGCCCAAACTGTTTAGTCTAGGTTCCAGAGCTTCCTCAAGCTATCTATGATAGATAGCTTCAGGAGACCAAAAATGTTATGTGGCCCCTGAAATGAGCTTCTAGAACCCTTTTGTTTTTTCTATTGTGTTTTTATTGTGGTTTTTTTTTTATTTTTTAATGGAAATAATAGCACTACTTTGAAAGTTGCTGCAAGTATTAATATTTATTTATTTTTTAATTGTTTTTTGACAGAGAGAGAGAGAGAGAGATACAGAGACAGAGAGAGAACTGAACTGGGGGAGCTCCCAGTTCAGCACATGGTTCCGCACGGGCTGGGGCCGGGATTCCATCCTCGGTCCCCGGCGCTGCAAAGTGAGCACTTAACCCACTGAGCCATCCCGGCTTCCCCCCTTTTGTTTTTTCTGTAGTAATATATTTAGTATCAAGATTAGATTTTGTTTTTTTTTAAGTGTCTGATTTTCTATATGGACCTACTCTGATTTTTTTTTTAATCTTTCAGAAGCAGACCAGGATAGTGAAACAAACAAACAAAAAATCAGATGAAACCATAGTAATGTAAAGGAAAATTAAGAGATCCCAAATGTTAGGTTCTTCAGGTGCCATGATGAGTATCCTTAAAAGAATGGTTTGGGAAAGCCGGGATGGCTCAGTGGGTTAAGCGCTCGCTTTGCAGCCCAGGGGACCGAGGATCGAATCCCGGCCCCAGCCTGTGCAGACCCATATGCTGAACTGGGGAGTGCCCCCAGTTCGGTTCTCACCGAGGTGAGACCCCGGCCCAGTTCCTGCCCTGTGCAGCCCTGTGCCCACCTGTGGAATGAAACTATGTGGAAAAACTGATGATGTGCAACTATGGAATCTGTTCTGGGCCCTCCCCCTTCTCTCTGTCTCTGTCTCTCTCTCTGTCAAAAACAATAAAAATAAATCTTAAAAAGGAATGGTTTATCATCACCATAAGTTTTTATTTCCCTTTAATCTTAGAGATTAGCTAAGCCAAGTTAAAGCATTCTCATCTATTAAAAGGATTTTAAAAGTCAGTCTTATAGATCAGCTTAAATTAGATATCTGTATTTAAACTATTTACACAACCAGGTGTCTTGTTAAATACCACTTTCTAGGGAGAATATTTTCAGTCTCCTTCTTTAACCTATTGTAGTATGCCAGTAGCTGTTACTGAAAAATTTTGTTGTACTTATGCATGTGAAATAAATGTGAACATATTAGATAATTGATAAATAATATATATATATATATATATATATATGTCCTACTATAGAATTTTAGTGTTTTATAACAATCCCTCTTGCTCCAGAATTTGCTATTCAGAAATGTTAGCAGTGAATCAGAAAGCTAAATTTGGCCAGTTGGGAACTTAAAAATATAATACATGACAGATATATAAGGTTAAATGTGTTTCCTTTTTCAAGGAAATCAGAATGCAACTTTTTTTCCTATGGAAAACTGAAGTAAAGAGATTTAACTTGCCTGTAGTTATAGTGTGATAGCTTCAAAGTCAGGAATGAAACACATACTGCCAGGATTAGTGATCTGTTGAGTTGAGTGAACCACCTTAATTATAAGAACTATTAAAAGTTTATTAAAAGCAAATTTCACTCATCTAAATATTTATAAACTGAGTTTATATCTTTAAGCTTTTATATGTATATACATATATTTAAGGTATTACACAACTGTTGGTCCTTTGTAGACTTGAATTATTATTCCTAGTCTGGTCACCTAAAAGGTTAGTTTTAAATTGACAGTATTATTTTGGATCATACATAAATACCGGGAATATTCCTAGAAGAATGGTATCTAAACATAGATGTGGTTATGAGTTCCTTTTTTTTTTCTGCCTTAAAACTCAACCTATATAACTCTGTTAACATATAGGTATGGAACTATGTTTGAGTGAATGAAACTAACACTTTACTGAAGCATGTTGCATGTTGACATTTATTTTTCCCAATTTTTTTTACTTCTAGTGAATTTGGTTCCAAAATCATCTTGCTTAAGCCAATTATCAAAGTGTTGCCAAAACTCTTTGAGTCTCGAGAGAAGGCTGTTCGAGATGAAGCCAAACTAATTGCTGTAGAGATTTATAAATGGATTCGGGATGCTCTGAGACCCCCATTACAAAATATAAACTCTGTCCAGGTGAGGCACAGTTTTTGGTTGTCTCTCCATAAGGTTAATATGAAGATATTTCCTTCTTTCCATTGTTGTTGATATTTTCTCTTTACAAATAATTATTTTTCATTCTTAATTTTGAAATCAGTTGATTTTCCTGAGCATATCCAGCTGTCTCTGCTGTTACTTTGTCCTCTCAAGTTAAATAATATGCATTCAGTGATTACAGTATGTTAATGTTTAACCTGTAGCATTTTAAGCTGGGATGGCTCAGTGGGTTAAGCGCTAGCTTTGCAGCCCTGGGGCCCAAGGATTAAACCCTGGCCCCGACCCAGTCGGACCCATATGCTGAACTGGGGTGTGTCCCCAGTTCAGTTCATCCGGGCCCTATGTGGGAGGCTCCTGGCCCAGTTCCTGACCTGTGCAGCCCTGCACCCTCCTGTGTAGTGAAACTATATGGAAAAC
Organism: Craseonycteris thonglongyai; assembly: GCA_004027555.1. Classification (NCBI taxonomy): domain Eukaryota; kingdom Metazoa; phylum Chordata; class Mammalia; order Chiroptera; family Craseonycteridae; genus Craseonycteris; species Craseonycteris thonglongyai. The sequence continues at coordinate 14,225 of PVKE010026955.1, forward strand.
TAATGCTGTCAACTATGGAGGCTGCTCTGGGCCCTCCCCCTTCTCTGTCTTTCTCTGTCTCTCTCTGTTAAAAAACAATAAAAATAAATCTTTAAAAGATCCTTTTATAATGCTGTTGGTGACAGGACTTAACATGTATTTTGTCCAAACAGATATTATCTTTTTTTTTTTTTTTTTTTTAATTACATTTGGTTTTGGAGACTTATCTGATTCAAATATAAATTCATGGAATAATGAGAGTATCTTAAAAAATGGATTTTATTTTTATCTATGTGCTTAGTCATATATCTTTAATAAATTACTATATTGAATTCAGTTTGACTTATGTTATAAAAGTATACAACTTAAATTTATCTTGTTTGCCTTTTTAAAATCACATAAATAAGAAATTATATTCTGATACATTAGTAAATATAAGTGGTAAGTATATTCTCTAACAGTGGAGATGTAGGGGAAACCAGGATGGCTCAGTGGGTTAAGCACTCACTTTGCAGCCCCAAGGGCCTTAATTCCAGCCCTGGCCCATGTGGACCCATATGCTGAACTGGGGTGTGCTTTCCTTGCGGGAGGCCCCCAGTTTGGTTCTTGCCCCCTGGTTCAGCCCCTGGCTCGAGGGGGCATACCTCCCATGTGGGAGGCCTCCAGCCTAGTTCCTGCCACAAAAACTGATGACGTACAACTATGGAGACTGCTCTGGGCCCTCCCCCTTCTCTCTGTCTCTCTCTGTCTCTTTCTCTGTCAAAATAATAAAATAAATATTTTAAAAACTGGAGAGGAGTCCTTGGCCGCTGCCTGTTCCTACGCGAAGCGCCGCGCTCACTCCGCGCCCTGCAGCCCCTGCTCCCCGCCGCACCATGGAGGGCTACCACAAGCCCGATCAGCAGAAGCTGCAAGCCCTGAAGGACGCGGCCCATCACCTGCGCATCAGTTCCATCCAGGCCACCACGACGGCCGGCTCGGGCCACCCCACGTCCTGCTGCAGCGCCGCGGAGATCATGGCTGTCCTCTTTTTCCACACCATGCGCTACAAGTCCCAGGACCCCCGGAACCCTCACAACGACCGCTTTGTGCTCTCCAAGGGCCACGCGGCTCCCATCCTGTACGTGGCCTGGGCAGAGGCGGGCTTCTTACCAGAGGCAGAGCTGCTGAACCTGAGGAAGATCACCTCCAACTTGGATGGGCACCCCGTCCCGAAACAAGCTTTCACCGACGTGGCCACTGGCTCCCTGGGCCAGGGCCTTGGGTCCGCTTGTGGGATGGCCTACACAAGCAAATACTTCGACAAAGCCAGCTACCGCGTCTACTGCCTGCTGGGAGACGGGGAGCTGTCGGAGGGCTCCGTGTGGGAGGCCATGGCCTTTGCCGGCATTTACAAGCTGGACAACCTCGTCGCCATTCTTGACATCAACCGCCTGGGCCAGAGCGACCCCGCCCCGCTGCAGCACCAGGTGGACGTAGACCAGAAGCGCTGCGAGGCCTTCGGCTGGCACGCAATCATCGTGGATGGACACAGCGTGGAGGAGCTGTGCAAGGCCTTCGGCCAGGCCAAGCACCGGCCCACAGCCGTCATCGCCAAGACCTTCAAGGGCCGCGGCATCACGGGGGTAGAAGACAAGGAGTCGTGGCATAGGAAGCCCCTCCCTAAAAACATGGCTGACCAGGTCATCCAGGAAATTTCCAGCCAGATCCAGAACAAAAAGAAGATCCTGCCGACTCCCCCACAGGAGGATGCCCCCTCAGTGGACATCACCAACATTCGCATGCCCACTCCACCCAGCTACAAAGTCGGGGACAAGATAGCTACCCGCAAGGCTTACGGGCAGGCCCTGGCCAAGCTAGGCCACGCAAGTGACCGCGTCATCGCCCTGGATGGGGACACCAAGAACTCCACCTTCTCGGAGTTGTTCAAAAAGGAGCACCCAGCTCGCTTCATCGAGTGCTACATTGCCGAACAGAACATGGTGAGCATTGCTGTGGGTTGTGCCACACGCAACAGGACCGTACCGTTCTGCAGCACCTTCGCGGCCTTCTTCATGCGGGCCTTCGACCAGATTCGCATGGTGGCCATCTCCGAAAGCAACATCAACCTCTGTGGCTCCCACTGTGGTGTGTCTATTGGGGAAGACGGGCCCTCTCAGATGGCCCTGGAAGACCTGGCCATGTTCCGAGCAGTTCCCACGTCAACTGTCTTTTACCCAAGTGATGGCGTGTCTACAGAGAAGGCCGTGGAATTAGCAGCCAATACGAAGGGCATCTGCTTCATCCGAACCAGCCGCCCAGAAAACGCCATCATCTATAACAGCAATGAGGATTTCCAAATCGGACAAGCCAAGGTGGTCCTGAAGAGCAAGGATGACCAAGTGACTGTGATTGGGGCCGGGGTGACCTTGCACGAGGCCTTGGCTGCTGCTGACCTGCTGAAGAAAGAAAAAAATCAACATTCGAGTGTTGGACCCTTTCACCATCAAGCCCCTGGACCGGAAGCTCATTCTTGACAGTGCGCGAGCTACCAAGGGCAGGACCCTCACGGTGGAAGACCACTACTACGAAGGTGGCATAGGTGAGGCAGTGTCTTCTGCAGTAGTAGGCGAGCCTGGTGTCACTGTCACCCGCCTGGCTGTCGACCAGGTACCAAGAAGCGGGAAGCCAGTTGAACTGCTGAAGATGTTCAGCATTGACAAGGACGCCATTGCACAAGCTGTGAAAGGGCTCATCTCCAAGGCCTAGGGAGGGTGTGGTGCAGGATTGGGGTTCTACACATTTCTGAGATTCGAGCAGAGGTGCTCCAAGATGTTCTGAGAAAAGTGGTCAATATATGTTTTGAGAAAAATAAAAAAATAAAAAAACAAAAAAACTGGAGATGTAAATATGTTTTTTTTAATGTTTTATGATATTTGCAGTTGAAAGAACTAGAAGAAGAATGGGTCAAACTGCCAACAGGTGCTCCAAAACCAACTCGATTTCTGCGTTCTCAGCAAGAACTAGAAGCAAAATTGGAACAGCAGCAGTCTGCTGGAGATGCTGAGGGAGGTAAGCCAATTTTAAACACCGGTTTCTATAAACATTAGCATGAGTAGGCCCTCCTACCACAAGAACCTACGTTCGCTAGGCACATTTTGTAGGACTGCCATTTAATAAAATATGAATTGTATATAGCACTAATAATGTTGATGCCTTCTGTATCAAGATTTCATAAGAAGTGTAAAAGAACTGATAGTAAAACCATCCATTTTTAAGGTTTGTTTTGTTTTTCTCCTGGAAGGTGATGATGATGGTGATGAGGTGCCACAGGTAGATGCTTATGAGCTTTTGGAAGCAGTAGAAATTCTTTCCAAACTTCCCAAAGACTTTTATGACAAAATTGTAAGTAATGGTAAACTTTGTTCATTTATTTCACTTTAAATTATTATGAGTATAATTACAGAATGCTCTGCTGAGCTGTTTCCTGGTTTACTCCGTCCATCCTGTATCTTCTCTAATAGAGTGAATCAGTTGCTTTTTTGTTCCCATACTAATTTGTATATATACCTATTATTGCACGTTTTTTACATGCCTAGCCAAAAACATGAACATTATTCTTCTTTTTTCTTTGACTTAAACAAGGTAGATGTTTATTTTTTGCAGATGTTAACATAGGAAGTACAGGACTCATTATTATAGCTCCTCAATCACTGGGATCCAAAGTTCTACCTTGTAGCTCTGCTCTTCTCAACACACAACCTCCATGCATTAGCCATTGTCACATCATGATTCAAGATGGTTGCTCAAGCTCCAGCCATCATGTCTGCATTTCTATATTTGAGACAAAATTTCTGTTTACTGGTTGAATGATTTTGGAAAAGTCATTTGACTTCTCGATATTGATCAGGGTTCTTAGCTGCATGCAACAGAAACTGACCCGTGAGCTCCAGTGGAAAGGCTGCAACTTCAGAGGTTCCAGAGACACACAGAGGCTTCAGAGTGAGGGCTAAAGATAATAGCTGCCACCATCCCTGTGTGGAGCCTGTCCCACATGTAGCTAATAGGCGGTGCCTTTTTTCCTGTCGAATGTTATTCTCTCTTTCTTCTCATTGTCTCTCTGGCTTTACCTTCAAGTATCTTTTAAATTTATCTTTTATCCATTCCATTGCCACTACTTTACCTGTTTCTTAACCTTAGCACTGTTGACATTTTTTTCCCAGATAATTCTTTGTTTAGGGGGACTGTCCAGTGCATTATGGGATATTTAGCAACCTCTCTGGCCTTTACCTACCAGATATCAGTAATAACATTCCCCCAAGTCACGATGATCAAAAATGTTTCCATAAATTGCTAAATGTTACCCAAGAGACAAAATTATCCCCAGTTGAGAAACATCTCATCCCAAACACTGTCATTGCTTGCCTTATGTGCTATAGTAGTCTTAAGAAGACTGTCCCTGCTCCTGCCTCCTTCTCCTTCCCATAATATTTCACAATGCATTTAGAGGTTTCATTTTAGAAAATACAAATCTTCTCATATTACCTTGCTAAAACCCCTCAATGGCTTCCACGGGTTTTAAGAGATGATGGTCTGAAATTGTCCAGTGGCCCTTCAGGCCCATGCTTACCTTTTAGCCACATGTCTTAATTGCTCTTACTCTCTACACTCCAGTCATAACAAACTTCTCCCAGTATCAAATGTACCACACTTTTGTTTTCTCTAAACTTTGGGCCTTAACATTGCTGTTCTTTTCCTATAACATTTTTCTGCCTCCATTCGCCTCCTAGTACCTCTTTATCTTCTAATTAGATCTCACCTTAAGCATCACTTTTGGGGGAGATCCTACCTGTCAGCCTTAAGTAGGTTAAGGTCTCTTGCTGTATTATCAGAGCAGCTTGCACTTCTTTCTTGGTGGTTTTTTGAAGATCTTCCTAGTTCTTATCAGCTCTTTGAATATCCTGTAAACTTCTGATTAACAAATATTTGATAAATTGAATTGATCTGCATTGTCCTCTAGATGACTAATTTGCCATTCCTTTGTATCCCCAGTTCTTTCAAGTAATGCATATTCAAATTACTGAATGATTGCTTGATCTCTATTAGAGCATAGTCTACTTTGTGGCTGTAAAACAAAAGGATTGGCATTTTAGCCCCAATCTAGAAAATTAATCTTTAAGATTAGAATAATTTTGGTTGTTGGTTAGATGATTGTTCTTTTCTGATCTTTTTAATATTATCAGTATGGAAATTCCTTTCCCCTGTACATGTGCCACTGTTAGATATGCTGGAAATGCTTCTTACAGTGTTTTCTGTTTAATACCTGCTTACTAATATTTGCCTAGAAAACGAGAAGTAAAAAATCTCTGGCATCTCATTCCTTATAAAGCTATTTCATAACTTTAGGATTATGAAATGTCATGAAAATACATTTTATATAGGGACAAAATTTTATATATATGAACAAAACATTCTGATTGGCTGTACAGTTTTGCAATTTCATTTTTTAACCAGATTTAGAAAGAGTTTCTAAAAACAAAAATATTTTTCTTTGAATTAATACCATGCGAGAAATACTGTAGGCTTTTATTTTGCCCTCTTTTTTTCTGTTCTAAGAGTGACTCATTGTGTCTTGCAGGAGGCAAAAAAATGGCAAGAGAGAAAAGAAGCCCTGGAAGCTGTAGAAGTATTAGTGAAAAACCCCAAATTGGAAGCAGGCGATTATGCGGATTTAGTAAAAGCATTAAAGAAGGTAAATGTGAGGAGTTTCAACATTGGTATCCCAGCAACAGTCTGGGCCATTGACTTTCTCTTTATTAGTCATCCTTTTTATCACAACTACATTGCCATTTAAGGAACACTATTGATGATTTTAAAGGATTGTTTAAAATAATTGTCCTAGATTAGTTTGGAGGGATTGTTTTTTGTTGTTGTTGTTTTGTTTTGTTTTTAATTTATTTTTATTGTTTTTGACAGAGAAAGAGATACAGAGAGAAGGGGGAGGGCCCAGAACAGTCTCCATAGTTGCACATCATCGGTTTTTCCACATAGTTTCATTCCACAGGTGGGCACAAGGCTGCACAGGGCAGGAACTGGGCCAGGGTCTCACCCCAGTGAGAACTGAACTGGGGGCACTCCCCAGATCAGCATATGGGTCCACACGGGCCGGGGCCAGGATTCAATCCTCGGTCCCTGTGGCTGCAAAGTGAGCACTTAACCCACTGAGCCATCCCGGCTTCCCTTGAAGGAATTAGTTTTTAATCTTTATTATCACTTTGACTTTAAATATGCTCTTTGACAGCATGTACAAACCTCAAATAAAAGAGGGTCTTGCTGATCTAGACCCAGATATTCCAATTTTATAATTCTATAGAATTGTCTCCGTTTAAATACGAAGAATGTTTTTTATTATATAGCAAATGATGCCAGACTATATTGTATCACTATATTAAGCAAAGGATATGGGACACGTGTCAGTTTTAAAGCATGCAAGTACTAAATAAGAAAAAGTTTAGGAAATACTCCTTTGGTATTGCTTAAGTCTAACCAAATTGAATGCTGCTGGTGGATATGTTTGTATATAGTGACTTTTCATACAATCTGAAAGTAGTGATTAAACACTATGGATATAGTTATAGAGCTTAAGAACAAACTGAAGACATAGTCTTGAATACAGCAGGTTGAAAACTTTGCTTCCTCAGCCTGAAATTATATAGAGGATTAAAATGGTGGGGGGAAGAATTTAATTTTTAATTATGTACACACGTAAGTATAGTAATTCTCATTATTCCTGGTAGTTATTTCTATAAAATCATCACAAATGCTGAATTAGTGAATACTGAACCATTATTCCTAGAAGAAATACAGGGTTAGGGTCCTGCAACCTTTTTGGTCATAACATTTTCATCAACTGATACAAAAAACAATGTATAAACTTGTTTTATTCTCTTTGAAGACATCTTATTTGATATATACTATTGATTCATTAACATTGAACTCAGGAATGCCGGGATAGCTCAGCAGTTGAGTGCCTGCCTCTCAGTTGCGAGGTCCAGGGTTTGATTCCCAGCCCCAGCTGGTGTAGACCCATATGGCTAAACTGTGGTGTAACTGGTCACCACAGGTATGGCTCAGAGGTGAAGTGCTCGCCTCCCATGCCAGAGGCCCCTGGTTTGGTTCCTTCCCACATAGCCTCACATTCACCTGTGTGGAATGAAACCATCTCACAACTAATGATGTACAGCTATAGAGACTAATTTGGACCCACCCCCCTTCCCCTCTTCTCGCTCAATCTCAAAATGATAAAATTCTTTATTTAAAAAAAAAAACAACAGCCACCTGTGGAATGAAACTATGTGGAAAAACCAATGATGTACAACTATGGAGACTGCTCTGGGCCCTCCCACTTCTCTCTGCCTCTCTCTGTCTCTGTCTGTCTCTGTCTTGGTCTAAAACAATAAAATCTAAAAAAAATAAGAAAAAATAAACAAACAAAAACATTGAACTCATGGACAACAGCACTATAAGTCATGCCCAAACAGAACTTACCTAATACCTGTAATTTCTTTGTAAGGCATATCACAACCTTTCTGCACTTAGGAACTCTGGACATAATTTCAGCACTACATTTAAGGGTCATTTTAAACAGGGAGGGGAAGCCGGGATGGCTCAGTGGGTTAAGCGCTCACTTTGCAGCGCCAGGGACCAGGGATAGAATCCCGGCCCCGGCCCGTGCGGAACCATATACTGAGCTGGGAGCTCCCCCAGTTCAGTTCTCTCTCTGT
>PVKE010026956.1:0-21944 GCA_004027555.1 Craseonycteris thonglongyai
ATTTCAAGGAGTTCCTTTTGGTTCTGCTCTAGCTTTTTAATTTTGTTGGTAAAGTACTCATTTTGCTCAGAAAATTTCTTGTTGAGGTCATTTAACTGTGTCTGGGTACTTTGCCAGCATTGAGTGAGCTCTCTGAGTGTCTTGATTAATGCAGCCCTGAATTCTGTTTCACTTAGATTTGATTCCAAGTGTGCAAGGTTCTTTACTAAAGACTACCCCTGATATTCTGGAGGGGCTTTGGATTCTGTGCTGTGCATTGTGTTTGCTGTGGTTCTTTTCGCTTTACGCATGAGTCTGTTTTCCCTCTGGGGGGTTGCCTATCAGATGGGCTTCTCTTTATTTTTTCTTTTGGATTCAGTTGTGGGAGAAGGAGATTTTGGGAGAGGGTTGGGGGAAGCAGACAGCTTCTGTGTCCTGGGGCACTTCAGGTTGCTGTATTAGCTGTGAGATAGCAGGGTAGTAAAGGTGTGGCCAGGGGTGGGGGCATGTGAGTAGGAGCTAGGGTGGGCCTGAGACACAATAGCAGATTCCTCTTTCAGCAGGGGGCTGGTGGTTCAGTGTGGGCGGGGTGCAGGAGCTCTGGTCTTTCCTCTTCCTGGCTGCCCCTCCTTCAATTGTATCTGTAAGGAACGCCCGCAGGGCAGCACTTGGATGGGCTGGGGCTTGGCAGTGGCCCCGATCGGCCGCGCAGTCCCGCGCACAGGCAATGACACTGCGGAGACCCGGCAGGCAGCCCAGTTGCACGCGCTGTCCGCAACGCCCCAGAGGCCCGGTGGGCGGGACGCCAAAAGCCCAGCTGCGCACTGGCAAGCAGGCAGCAGTGCTGCCGCGGCCCAGTGAGCAGGGCACTGAAAGCCGGTCCCGCGAGCAGGCAGCGGTGCTGCGGCGACCTGGCGTGCAGGGTGCCAAAAGCCCTGTAGCACACCGGTGAGCAGGCAGCAGCACTGCGGGGCGGCCCAGTGGGCAGGGCACCGAAAGCCCAGCTGCGCACTTCCTCGCCGGCAGAGTCACTTCCGCGCAGGCAGGGTCGCGGCAGAGGCCTGGCGAGCGGAGCACCAAAAGCCCAATTGCGTGCTGGCAAGCAAGCAGCGGTGTCGCTGCGGCCCGGTGGGCAGGGCGCCAAAAGCCCAGTTGCACGCTGGTAGCCTCGCTGCGTAGGCCCGGTGGGTGGGGCGCCGAAAGCCCTGCGCACACAGGCCGTAGCTCGGGCGGCAGCTGCTCTATGCTCCCGGATTCACTCTAAGCACGTCCAATGCAGCTATGCCCACTCAAGCCCCAGCCCTCACTGCAAGAGCCCTGTCCTCAGAAGGCGCTCCCTCACAGTCAATCTCCTCCGTAAATCAGGGGCGCTGAGCTGTTGTGGGCTGGTGCCCTGCTCTCACCCCGCCCGCTGGGAAGTGCAGCCGCCCTGCCCCACAGTCCCTGTTCCACTCCAGGCTCTCTGATCTGACTAGGGCACTGCGTGCTGTCCCTTGAGTTCAGATGTTAAATTGTCCATAGTCTTGTGGGGCTTCCACGCTCCCTAGGTCTCGGCTTCCAGCCCGCCCTCGATCCAGCTCCACTTTGACCGTAGTCCCCCAATCCCCCTTTGTTTTTGCCAGCCCCGGGCCGTGCTCCGAGTCTCTGTCCCCGAACCGCTGCTTCCCTTTTCCTCTCCTGCTCTCCCCTTTTCTCTCTAACCTTTGTGTGTTGTTCCGTGTTGTGTGGTTCTCTTAGTTGAGGTTTCTTCTCAGGGTTTCCCCTGTGGGTTCCCCTCTGTTCACAAGGCCCTTCCCAGGCAGTTATCGGCGTTCTCCTCTCATGCCACCATCTTGGATCTCCTGATCGTTTTCATCTAACATTTTCATGCAGCCTTTTTAGCACTTCCAAATAGTCAACTGGGTTGACTTTCGAATTGGTACAAATTCATCATGAACAATCCCTCTGATCTCAAAAGTAGTTAGCAACATCATTTGGACTCTTGATTTAGACTGACAGAATTCTTTTGGTAGTGGAGAATTGGCTGACTTCCATTGTGCACTTTCAGGCTCTGTTTTGGAGTCATAATGGTACACCCATGTTTCATCACTAGTGATAACACGACCCAAAACATGGTCTTTCTTCTCCAAAAGGTCTTGGCAAACTACAGCTCTGACATTTTCATGACAGAACACAAAAACATGCAACAATAATAATGAACACAACTCAACAAGACACCATAGGATTCCACCACCCATCGATAGGAACATAGCTGTGAGACACTAATATACCAAGGTTATGAACCCTTACCAAGTTGTTTATACAATGCTGCCAATGTAAGCACATGGAAACAAGTTCCAGAACTATTTTTTTTAGATTTATTTTATTGTTTTGACAGAGAGAGAGACAGAGAGAGACAGAGAGAAGGGGGAGGTCCCAGAGCAGTCTCCACAGTTGTATGTCGTCAGTCTTTGACATGGTTTCATTCCACACAGGTGGGCAGGGGCAGCGCAGGGGAACCCGCATGGGAGGTATGCCCCCACAAGCTGGGGGCTGAACTGGGGGCCTCTCACACGAGAAGCTTGCTCTGGTGAGAACCGAATTGGGGGCACACCCCAGTTCAGCATATGGGTTCTCATGGGCTGGGGCCAGGACTCAATCCCTGGATCCTGGGGTGGCAAAGCAAGTGCTCAACCCATTGAGCCATCCTGGCTTCCCAAGTTCCAGAACTTAATTGTCAGACTCCATATAGAATGAACAGTAAATGTTGCATTTCTTTTTTTAAAAGATTTATTTTTGACAGAGAGAGAGAGAGGGGATACAGAGACAGAGACAGAAAGAAGGGGGAGGGCCCAGAACAGTCTCCATAGTTACACATCATTGGTTTTCCCACATAGTTTCATTCTACAGGTGGGCACGGGGCTGCACAGGGCAGGAACTGGGCCAGGGTCTCACCCCGGTGGGAACTGAATTGGGGGCACTCCCCAGTTCAGCATATGGGTCCACACGGGCCAGGGCCAGGATTTGATCCTTGGTCCCTGGGGCTTCAAAGTGAGTTCTTAACCCACTGAGCCATCCCGGCTTCCCCACCTTTGCATTTCTAAGTCACTGAGTTTTTAACACTGTTACCACAGCATAATTTAATCTATATAATACACATACAATCAATTTGATCAGCCTGAGCTAGGCAATCATGAAGCTGCTATAATGTGAAAACATGTACCAAAGATTTATATTCATTCATTCAATAGAAACTTATCAAGTTCCTACATGCCAGCACTGTGTTAAACATAGGCAAGGCAAGTGTGAGCAGAAACAGTGTTTCCCTTTGTCATGGAGCTTATATTCTTGTGCAGAAGCTAAATAATAGTAATTTAAAAGACAAAGACTGTGATGAGTACAATGTAGGAAATAAATGCAGTGTTGTGACAAAGAGTGGCAGTGGTGGCCCACAATAAGAAAGTGAGGGGGTACCTTTTGGAGAAAGTGGTATTTAAGCAGAGACCTGAAGAATGAGAGAGCCAACATTGTTAAGATCTAGGGAAGAGTATTTCTGGGCACAGGAGAGAAGCCACAGGGTCCTGTAGCAGTAAAGGGTTTTGTAATTTAAAAGACAAAGGGTTTTGTTTTTCTAGGACCTGACAGAAAGCCACTGTGCCAGAAGCACGGGTGAGGAAAACGTGGCATGAGATGAGGCAGGAGTAGTCAGGGATCATTATTGTAGGGCCACAGATAGTAGATGCTGTGATGTGCCACCCAGATTCTCCTTCAGAACTAAAGAATTTCTCCTCCCAGCTGGTGGTGCTGCCTGCTGACTTCCCTCAGCTAGCAGTCCTCTTGGACTGCTACTACTCCTCCTACTAAAGCTCCTGCAGGCTAGGCTCTGTTCTAGAGACTTCTTGAAGGAACCCAATCTGTGACATCACAGTAAGTACTGTACATGGGATTTTATTCTAAGTTAAATGGAAGATGATTGAAAGACTTTAATAAAAGCAGGGAGGATCATTTTAGCTGATGTGTATAGAACTAGAGAGGGCAGGAATAGAATCAGAGGGCCAGTGGAAACTGTATTATAACAGCCCAGGTAAGATGATGATGGCCAGAACTACAGTAATGATAGTCAAAACTGAGAAAAGTAGACCAATGCAAGATACATCTAGGAGTAGAATTAATGGAATTTGGTGATTAAATGGACAGTGAAAGAAAGGCATTGAAGGAATTTGGTGATTAAATGAATAGTGAAAGAACAGAAGGCAGAGAAGAAAGGAAGGCAAAGCAATGCCACAATGAAATTTTGGACTTACGGTAGCATAAAATTCAGGGCACTAAAATTGAACACTGTTTTGTGGAGTTTGGATGAAATTGTATAAAAGAATATTGAGAAAAGACTCCCATGCTAAATATTTTATGAAATATATTTGGGCTTCATTTCAGACAGTTATCTCTAAAGAAATATGTAATCAGTGTAAATTTAAAAACACGGCCACAGGTGATTATGATTTCCATATTCTAGTTCTGTATATTACATGGCATTTGCTTAATACATTACTGGCTGTTAGTTGCCATCTGGCACTTTGTAACTAAGCTGAGCTTAAATGCTGTCAAGTGAATTGCCAAAAAAGTAAGAAAACACGGTACATGTTCATTTTGATGTACCAGCAGTCTCAGAAATCAATAATGTCTTGGTATGCCAGAAAATAGACATGTACTGCTAAGTCTAATGGCACAAAATGCCATTTTTAAGTAGGCTACACAAGTTCAGCATTTGTAAGTGATCAGAGTTAAAGAAATTGAATAGTACCGATAGACGTGTTAGGGAATGGCTACTTTATCTGACCTCAGACTACCAGTAGTGTTGCTTCCACCATGATCGAGAAGGTACTGCTGCCTGAAGAGCGGCCACTAAAACTACACTGCCTCTGCTGTAATTCCAGAAGCTGCTTCACTCACCCTCAAACTCAAACACCAACGCCTGCAAATATGGATGTCAGCTCCCTGATTTCTCATGCAGCCAATCCAATCAAAGATTCACTAAACTATAGATGATCGGTGAAATCAAAATCATATGCCTGTACTTCGTCCGCAAGGAGTTCTGGGAAATGTAGTTTTTGAGATGCTGTGTTGGGGAGGCAGAATACGTAATACAGAGAATTATAACCATATAGAGAAAGCATTGAAAAAAAATTTAGGAGACACAAATGGTATGTCCACTGTAATTAACATTACTAATCTTCACTGAGGCTTAAGCTCTATTGATTCCATCATCAGTATACTAAGCTTTTTTTGTTGAATAATATATACTGATAACTGAAGTAATAAAGAAATTTAGAAACCAAAGATTTGCAGATGTTTGATTTAGAGTGTTTCCTATGAAAATTGATTACTTGAGAATCTGCATTAGTATCTTCAGGAATGAGTCAGCAGTTAACCTGCTTTTTGGCAATGTCAGACATTAAACAGGTTTTCAGTAAAAATATAATTCATTATTTGAGCGTAATGGAGAGGGTTGCTTCTTAAGAGATTTGTTTATAGTGTGTCAGACCTATACAGAACTGATAATCTAATGAAATGCTTCTTTTCTAATTTCACAATGTCTTCAAATAATTTACTCCTTAATGAATCAGATACAATGAGGAATGTTTTCATAAGACGTTTGGGCATTGACTTCAGTAGCTGAGCTAATTCTACTGGCATTAAGGTTTTATATCTTTGCTTCCAGAATTCATCTCTCTGCATATAAATTTTCAGAAGTAGGCCGCCTGCCATCAATCATTCTCATATCTTCCAAAGCAGCTTTTTGGAAACTATTACAGTTTCTTGTAGGAGGTTCTATTTCAATTCTTTCAATAGTAATAGAGAATTTGCCTTTTATTGTTCAAATTTCTTTTTAATGGGTTCTCTTCTTTGTTAGTAAACAATGTTTTAGGTAGCAATAAAACAGATAATGAACAAATCTTCATTAAAGTAAATCTTCTATGGAGGCAAAATCTCTCTGGTGTAATGAGGATTAGTTATTAAAGAAAAAAAACACAGTGGAAACATTAAACTAGTGTTTCGTGAACTATTAGACTCCTACTCTTTAAGATGGTTGGCTTCATCAAAAATTATGTTTGTTTTGACAATCTAATAATATATGATTATATTTAAGACTAATCATGCTATTACCTTACATTTATATATGCACATATATTTATATCCAAAACATATATATATATATCCTATATATATATTATATATATTGTATATATATAATATATATATATAATACATATATAAATATATTATGTATATATTTATATCCAAAACATACAGTAGCATATAAATATATATACCCACACATAATATTATCATTTCTAAAAAATTTAAAATACATTATCTTATTTAATTCTCCTAATGCATTAACTGAACAAAAGTATTTGATGGGATACATGTAGACTACAAATAAAAATGTCAATTTAGCTATTTTGATACTACATCATCTAACAAGTTGCCTTCAAACATTTGATAATAAACATTTTGACTTTACTTCGGCAAATATGACAGAACTAATACCTATTGCTCATTTTGAGATCTCTACTAAATAGTCCTACTGCAAATAGTAGTGCTTTAGTCCACATCTGAAAAATGCATTATGAAGGTGGGCAGCAAAAGATTCACAAAATAGTAAACATATGGAGCAATCAAAAAATATATCTTAAAACATTGATATAGTATACTCTTGAAGAGAGGAATTTTTTCTCCTTTTATTCTTATAAGTTCTACTGGCTGGTCTAAAGATTATATTGATATGAGGCAGATTAACAAGAGAATATCAAATCTAGTTACATATATCTGGGAAATCCACATAAACATGAGAGATTCCATAGACACTCAGGCAAAAATGAGGCTTGTGTGCTATCCTGAGCTAAGGAGAAGGAGGGTTGGATCTGGGATTTCAAAGGGAAGGAAAGCACTGTCCAAGAAGATGAAAACAGCACATGATTAGTAAATAAATGTTTGCTGGGCCATATATGAAGAATAAGACACAGGAAGGAATTTTAAGAGACTATGCTTGGCTCTGCTCTATCACACCTAGTTCATATTATACTACAGGTATCTATAGTGGTATCTCCCTTCTTGGAGCAGGTCCTCTCTTTGAATTCTTTTAGGCATTTAGGGGGAAAGCCAAGCATTCTTCCTAAGTACCTTTTTGGTATCTTCTGTCTATGCCTGCAACTGTCATTTGAGGCGCTGGCACCCTCTGCCTCTAGATCTGAGTCATCTGTATTCACAATGACTACTGTTAGGTAGGAAAACACTTTGTCCTCTTTATGTACCATTTTTGACAAGCAGGATGGGGGGTGTTGAGTTTCTAATACTCATTTTCATGAGTTTATTATGAATGTGCACATGAAGTGTTCTGAATCAGAGACAGTTTTCTTATTATTTTACAGTAAATAATAAGCACATTGGACTCCATTCTCTATACCTTACTCATAGAAAGAAGGGGTGAAAGCCAGATACAAATATCTCCTTTAAGAGAGGCTAGATACTCCATAGGGAAGGGTAAGAGAACAACAGTCTCTCATTGTATATACTTCAAGAAGCCAGCCCTCTCTTTCCATAAAGGAGAGAGAAATAAAAGCTGAAACCAAATCTTGATCCTTTGGGATGGGATGGAGTGGGATGGGAGGAATCCTAACCTTGTAAATATAAATATGCCTTATTAGATAAACACAGGCTTCAGCTTTTAAAGATTTATTTTGTTTTTGACAGACACAGAGACAGAGAGAAACAGAGAGAAGTGGGAGGGCCTAGAGCAGTCTCCACAGTTGTACGTCATCAGTTTTCGACATGGTTTCATCTCACACAGGTAGGCAGGAGCAACGCAGGGTGGGAACTGGGCTGGGGCCTCCTGCATGGGATGCACGCCCTCTCAAGTCAGGGGATGAGAATCGAACCAGGGGGCTCCTTCATGGGAAGTGCACCCAGTTTAGCATGTGGGTCCACAAAGGCCAGGGCTAGGATTCGATCCTTGGTCCCAGGGCTACAAAGTGAGTGCTTACCCACTGAACCATCCTGGCTTCCCTGGCCTCAGCTTTTTTAAGCTAGAGATGTATTCTTGGTCTGGGCTTCATCCCTTTTGAAACATAAATACCGTACCTAAGAGAATGCTCCAGTCATCACAGCACCTTTGGTCTTAAGGGACCTAACCCAGCTATCACAATTTGGTCCTGTCAAGAAGGCAGGAAATGTTCACATCAGAGCAATTAAGTAGATGAATAAATACAGATCTAATTCTCCTGTTATATGAACAGTAAAATGCTAGAGGAACTTAAAGCAAACATTCTCTCTGCATATCATACACATGTCTGTGTCTAGGGACACTAGACCTTTTATCGGAGCTCTGAAAACACCATAAGTTTTATCCTTCCTGGGGCCCGTGTCATGTTCCCAGAGAGGAACTGCTTGGCTCCCCAGTAAGAGACACTTTATGAGTCCTGGTGGTTTGTTTTGTTTCTGAGATTGATTGTTAAAGGCTTTCCATCCACAAAGCTTCCTCCTACCTTGAGACCTGGGATGAAAAGTTGTGTCTTTCGCTCACTACTCTTTCAGGTAAAGTGATAATTTTCTCCCCATCAAACGTTCATCAACACCTCTGTACCCTCCTTCTTACTATCTATAAATTAAAACCATGGGCAGGAATCAAATTATTTTCCATGAGATCTTTAGGTTTCCAGGAAATTGGGAGTTATGACTAAACAGTGGGCTGTCACCTAATTACACTTGTTGGCCTTCATGAGCTTTAGCTCTTACAAAGCCAGGGTCCCTGAAATAAGTTTGACTGATGGGAGAAGTACATCATTCTTGCAGATCTGATCCAGTGGGTCCTAGAGCTGTATTTAACCAAATATATCAGATGATTCCTTTGCTGTTAAGTCATAAAGCAAATATTTGGGAAACATTGTTCTAGATTATCTGGGCTTTGATACTTTATGTTGGAAGGCATAAGAATATCTGGTTTGGCACTTGGAGTAGATCTGTTATATATTTGAATGTTATCACTTTTTAATGTTTTTTTGGTTTTTTTTAGATCTGTTATATATTTGATGGAGAATTAAAAAATACATTTAACTAGATATTGAAAACCCAGAGATGATGAATAAGATGAATATAGTTTATTAAAAAAGGTCAAGATTGCTTATCTCATAAATGTCAGGTTTATGAAAGTCACTAAAAGTAAAGCACTTTTTCTTTTGTGAATTGACAGATCATGACAATAATCACAAGTTTTATCTGTTTATATTGAATTATTTTTTCAAATAACACTTAATATGATATTTCAAAGATATTTTCTTCTGAATTAATTTTGTATAAAATACTGTCCCATTCCTCCCTAGCTATAATAAAACAACTAACTCATTTTCCAAGTTTTTTTTTCTTATAGACAGTATAAACTGAAATTTTAAAACTGTAATTTTACATATGAGAATCATAGATTTGAACAAAGAATGACAAATTAAACTCTGTTTGCTAAATAATTGCCCTATGGGCTGAGAGCCTGGATGTATATTATACATTTAGTTGCAGAAGAGGACAGAGATGAAATAAAAAAGTTAAGCCTTAGCATGGGAAAAAAATAATAACCATAATAATAGCAGATAATATTTATTGAGCACTATAACATAAATTTAGAATATATAGAAATATATAATATTTTGATGTATACTAATAAATCAAAATATTGACTATAAAACAATTTGAAGTGCATTTCATGCAGAATCTCATTTATCACTCATTTATAGTGAGACTCTAACCCACAATGCGACCATACTTAGAGGTAAGGCCCATGAGGAGGGAATAAAGGTTAAGTGTAGTTATAAGGGTGGAGCCTGAATTCGGGAGGACTGGTGTCCTTATAAGAGGAAAAGACAGATCTCTCTCTCTCTCTCTCTCTCTCTCTCTTACCCCCCCCCCCCCACACACACACATAGGCACAGACAGATAAAAGCCATGTGAGTACGTAGCAAGACTGCATGTTGATCTTGGACTTAAAGCCTCCATAAGTGTGAGAAAATAAATTCCTGTTGTTTAAGCACTCCAGTCTGTGGTATTGTGTCATGGTAGCCCTCATGTACTAATATAGTCCCATAAGGCACTAGCATTAATAACTCCATTTTACAAATAAGGAAATAGGATCAGGTAAGGTATAGTAACTTGCTGAAGGACAAAAAACAGACGTGGCATAATTTTCAGCAGACAGGATGGCTACAAGACTTACAAAATAAGTCTGACTTATTTTGACTGCAAAATAAGTTAGAGAAGATTTGAAAAGTGCCATAAGCAAGGATATTTAAAACATAGAGATACAAATAACAACAAAGCAAGGTTGCTTATAAATAATTATATTGTTGTATTGGAACCCCAGGCGGAGAGAACCAGTCTTGTAGGGACTGTCAAGTGGTTCAGAAGAGGCAGAAATGAGCTTTTAATGTGTTCTTTGAGTCTACATGACCTTGGGGGCTACAAATCGGGAAGAATTTTTAGCTTGACCTAGGAAAACGGACAAGGAAATAGCTAGAAGATAAAGGTTGCTACAAATGTAAAAGTCTGATGTCTGTACTAAGATAAAATGAGGAAAGAGACAGCCTTCTATTGTATTTAGAATAAAGTCCAAATTCCTTAACATGGACTTTATTTGTAGCATGTTCTTAGAATTTATTATCCAAACAAGAACATTTAAAAAATAAAAGGATAGACTATTACAATTTTTCTAGTACAACACGGTAAAACCAGGACAATTCTGAGAAACATGGATATAGCTTTGCAATAGTGTCCCACATAATCTAACCTGTCTCATGTCATTTCCCCCTTCATTTATCATACTGACTCTCTATCAGCTCTGAACACAACCACATCCAAGCTCATTATTGTTCAGGGACTCAACACACACTTTTAGTCTGTCTTGATCAGCCTTCTCTCTGGCTGGTTAACTGATAATCTTTTTAGTGATCAATGTTGGTAGTTACTCCGCAATCTTTCCCACCTTCTTTCTTCCTAATTGTACCTTGCTTTTGTCCATCCCTCCCTCACACAACTTCTGTAACTTGAAAACTCTGCCTGCATCCATAGTTCTGCGCAGAATACTGACTGGAATGTTAGCACATGGCAGACCTCTCTGTCTGGGCAATAACTTAAAAGAGTGTATTAGCTTGGAGCTGATTATGGCAGAAAACACTCTCAACTAGTGGTTTAAATAAAATAAAAATTTGTTTCTCATAATTTGAAAAAAGTGAGGAGGGACATGTTCGAGGGCTCGGGTGGTGTGACAGTGTTAAACACCTGGGATCCATATTGCTGTGTCATCAACAACATGTGGCTGCAGATGTTCAGCCATCACATTCTCACTCCAGCAGCAGGAAGGAAGAAGGGACATGAAAAGACCTACCCAGTTCCTGTAAAGCAGTATCACAGAAATTATACACTTCCATTTACACACCACTACTAAAACATAGTCACACAGACATGCCCAGTTATAAGGCCATTGAGAAATGTAATCTTTACTCCAGATGGCTATGTGCTCTGCTAAAAATAGAAGACAAAGGATGTTGGTGGACAAAGGATGTTAGGACTTAGTCTCTAAGTTTATTTCTCTTCCCCTCCCATGCTGGATGTGAACAAGAATCCAGCAAGTAATCCTAAATACAAACGTCTTTAAGTGAGAGAGAAATAAATTTCTCTTTTGTTTGAGACATAACCATAAAGAGACCTAGGCTTAAAAGGAAATTGATACTGTGGGCAGCAGAGCAGAAAGAACGCAGGCTCCTGAAGACATAGTTGAGGCTCTGAATCTACCCACCAAGAGGGCTGCTTACTTCTCCATGACAAACTGTGAGAAAAGAAATTTCCAGCCATTTGGGTTCAAAGTCTCTTTTCCTTGTCTCCGAAACAGCTTAATGGAATTTCCTCTAGGCCTCCCTAACCACTCAGTCCCTGTTATAATGGCTCTTTGTGGCTTTTTCTCCTTCATAGCATTTACTACAGTTTTGGATCATTTGTGACTTGTTTAAAGTCCATCTCCTCCACTAGGCTGTGAGCCATGAGTTTTGTGACTAGATCTGTGTTGTTCATCATATACCTAGTTGATGAAATGAAATGGCTCACATGATGCTTGGAACACAATAGGCTTGTAAGAAAATGGTAAATATCATAAAAATTATGTTAATTAATAAGGTCTACTCATTTAAAGAGATCGCTTCTATACAGGTAGAGCTGGAGAATCATGCTTGCCTATATTTTTTAGATTTTTCTCATATACTATTTACTGTTTCAACTACATCCAACATCTGCTTGGTAGCTTTGGAATGACCTCAAATTTGAATACTGGGCCACTAACAGCTATAGCATGGTCTGAAAAAAGTGATGGCAAAGCTAAGGGCACAGATGACAGGCACAGCTGCAGGGAAGCTGCAGCTGTCACAGGAGAACTGGGTGCATAAATAGGACCACGGTAATTATAACAGTCTCTTCTGTTGCATTACAATGTTGAATATCAGAGACCTTGACTTCTTATTCGAAGATGGCAATCCACAGCTAAATGTTACACATTCAGTTTTCCTCCCGGGGGCATGTTTCTAAATAACCTTTCTTTTTATTAACTCTTCTCCTCACTACCTGCCCAGTCCCCATCTGTGTTTTGTTTGTTTGTTTGTTTGTTTTTTATTCTTTCACTTCTGGTAATAGAAAATCATTTGAGTAATTAACTTAATAAGCTTATATCTATAGATAATTTTTTGTTTTTTATATTCTGTTCTGAAATGTACGTCTAAAGACTTTCTGTGTCATACTCTCCCTGCTTCTTCATATTACCAATGACATTAATTTTTAATTGATATTTATCTTAATGCTCTTTACTTTCTAAATGTTATTATTACATAAAAGCTTGGGGTGGGGGGAGTATAACCATAATATCGATAGCATGTATAAGACTGTACTTTCAAAAACACTTGTTTAGATAAAACAGTTAGACTTTTATTGTAGCAATGATGATATAAGTAAGTAGCTTTCACCTGAGTGCCCACACTATTCCAAGTGTTATGATAGGTAGTTTATATCATGCAAGCAGCAAAATGCATTTAATCAGTGGAAAAAAAAAATATACTACAGGCTTCTCTTTGTTCTAAAGAATGAGTAGTTGAAATGGTTCAACAACAGAAAATTATTTAAATTTGAAATGAAAAAATATATAATTTGCATTTAGATAATATATGATTATAGAATAACTAAAATATTATACACAGAATAGATTAAAAATAAATTTTTTAAATGTGATAAACTCCTCAGAATTGGGAGAGTTAAAAACTAATGTTTTTATTGTTATGAGTATTCTTTAGATTTGTAATTATCTTTCTATTATTTTAAAGATTTATTTTTATTTTTTTGACAGAGATAGAGACAGAGAGAGAAGGGGTGAGGTCCCAGAGCAGTCTCCACAGTTGTACGTCATCAGTTTTCAACATGGTTTTGTTCCCCACAGGTGGGCAGTGGCCACACAGGGTGGGAAATAAGCTGTGGGTCTCCTGCCTGGGAGGCATGCCCCTCAAGCTGGGGGCTGAATCGGGGGCCTCCCACATGGGAAGCACACCCCAGTTCAGCATATGAGTCCACACAGACCATGGCCGGGATTTGATCCTTAGTCTTCGGGGCAGAAAAGCAAGTACTTTACCCACTGAGCCATCCCCGCTTTCCCTATCTTTCTTTTAAAAAAATTTGAGATTTGATCCTTTTATTTCACATAATCATGGAAATTTCATTTTATAACAGAAATAAAAATAGGCATTTCATGTCAGCCTTCCCACTCCCTATATATTCTCCCTCTGATCCTGGTTTTCCAGCTGATTATGGCTTCGACACATGACCCTTCTGCTCCCTATAAGTTCAATTCTATAGCTGTTTAGTCAATGTAGGCTGTGTTGAGAAAGATCAACAGCATCAATATCCTTGTGCTCTGGAGCTCAGAATGATTAATCAACGATCCCTAATGGGGATCTGAGAGCCCAGCCATGACAGCTTTGCTCTTTGAGCTTTGTAGTAACTTCTGAGTAGCCATGTGTGACCCCAACTGTAATATATATTTCCTTCCCATTCTCATCCCCACCTCAGATAGGAACGCAAGTCTGCCATGGTTTCTACCTCAAAGTTCAACCTGATTATCTAGCATGGTACTTGGTATTCTTGCACTGAAAACTCACCAACATATGCTGCATGGACACATCCTGTCTAATTAACATTTACCTGTCTAATGCCTGAGTATTGCCAGTATTATAAGTTCCCCAACACAGAGTTCTTCTCTTATAATCAGAAAATCAAGCCCAATGAGTACATGTAATCTGTCAAAGTTATTTGGCCAAAAAACCCAACTTTAGAACAAAGATCTATAAAGAATTATTCTGTAAGCATTAATGTAAATGATCAAGATATATTGCAGATACCTGTCATCTGATATGTTTTATTTGAGCAATTCTCTTTCCAAACATTTAAATAACCTTGGAAAGATGTACCATACATGACAGATAATTCTTCCCTTAAAAACATTGATTCTAGGCTAGGTAGAAGAATTATAAGTGCACTCTAAGCTGTTGAGCCAAAGAGAAGTACAAGTGTCATATATGTACCTCTCTGTGTCCACATCGATATTCAAAGGTGTAGTGAAGATAGAAAGTGCAGAAATGTAGTTTGTAGATTGACTAAAGTTTTGCTTTTTCTTTATCTTGTTTGAAGAAAGAAGAAAGTCATGATCTAATCACGGCATTCTTCTAGGAATTTTCATGTCAAGAATCACTTGGTGCTGGGAATTACTTGCGATCTTTCCCAGGAAACCTGTCACAAAAACTACCAGCTACTAAATATGGTATTTATAGTGAAAAGTGCCTATACAAAGAAGCAACATGAATGCAGAATGAAACCGAAGGGTTCATGTATAACTCAAATCTCATATGCTGCTTGTTGCCTGACTTACACCTGCCCTCGGAATACTCTTGGGGCACTGCGCCTTGCCAGCCTTCATGGTAAATTCATTGCACATGGCAAGATCATTTTCTTGGCATCTGTTACAGATCTTATGCCAAGTCACAAGTCCTTTGCTTCTTCACCTGCTCCTAGAATATCATAGCTTTATGACTGACTCCTGCAATATAATATGATTAAGCTACAGAAGCAGAATTTATACTTCAAGATTTTCAGTTTTATTAATATCTTCAAATCACTTGAATGGTACTTTTTACTTCCTTTTTATAAGTTTCAGAGAAGTATAATACGGTGAAAAATTTGAACATATGAGGTCTGACAATTAAGTTCATGAACTTGCCACAGTGTACTTACTGTTTGTACAGATTGGCAACATTACACAAACAACTCGATAAGGTTTTGTAACCGCAGTGTCTCACAACTGTGTCTGTGTTGACATGTGGCGGTGTCTTGTTGAGTGATCTTCATTACTGCTGTTGTGAATTTTTGTGTGCTATCGTGAGAATGCCAGGTTTGATTTAGAGCAACATACATTAAATTTCTTGTTAAACTTGGCAAGACTGGAAGTGAAATCAGAGACATGTTAGTACAAGTTGAGGGGGATAATGCCATGAAAAAAATGGCAGTGTACAAATGGATTCAATGTTTTTCTGAGGGGAGAGAAAGCATCACTGATGAAGAGAGATCGAGTGGCCAGAAACGAGCAAAATTGACAAAAACATTGAAAAAATTCATCAAATTGTGCATCTATATTGCCGGCTGACTCTGAGAAGCATGGCAGACAAAATAAGCATCGATGGAGGAACAACTTGGAAAATCTTAACTAAAAATCTCTGCATGAGAAAGGTGTGTGAAAATATGGTTCCAAAGTAGCTTGCTGATGAACAAAATTTTGCAAAGCAGAGTTGAAGTTTGATAAGACCTTTTGGAGAGGCAAGACAATGTTTTGTGCCATGTTATCACTGGTAATGAAACATGGATGTACCAATGCGACCCTGAAACAAAGTCTCAACATGCACAATGGAAGTCAGCTGATTCTCCATGACCAAAAATGTTCCATCAGTCCAAATCAAGAGTCAAAACAATGTTGCTAACTTTTTTAATATCAGAGGAATTGTGCATTATGAATTTGTACCAACTGTACAGTCAATCTAGTTGACTATTTGGAAGTGCTGAAAAGGCTGCATGAAAATGTTAGACAAAAATGACCTGACCTTTTCACCAATGGCTCTTTGCATCACAACAATGTACCATCTCACAGGGTACTGTCTATGAAGGAGAGTTTAGTCAGTAAACAAATCACTGTATTTGAACACCCTCCCTACTCACTTGATCAGGCCCCCAGTGACATTTTGTTTTTAACTCAAAGATAAAGGAAATATTGAAGACACTTTGATGACAACAAGGACATCAAGGGTAATATAACAACAGCTCTGATGACCATTCAAGAAAAAGAGCTCCAAAATTGATTTAAAGGTTGAACTAGGCACTAGGGCATGACTTCTCCAGGGGAGTATGGTACTTCAAAGGAGACCATAATGATATTCAGCAGTGCAGTATTAGCACTTTTCCTAGGATGAGTTCGCAAACTTAATTGCCAGACCTCATATTCTAACATCCAGAAGCTCAAATCTTGTAATTTCCTTTGAAACAATTTTTTTTTTCCTTCAGAATAGACCTTTCAAAGTAAGGGTATAAAGGATTCAGATACAGCCTTATTTTGTTGTTGCATATAGGTTTTGTTTTTTTTTAACTTTTCATGTACTCCCAGTAGTTAAAAAAAAATCTCAGAATAGCAATTTTAAGTATTACTCAGACATTTCTAACTTTCTCTGTCATATATTGATTTTAAATTATTTTCAGCTTTCATATATACAAGAAACATGAAAGTGGCAAAAGGCCCACACATAGAATATTCTTGACTGAAATAATGGACTTTGCTTGATTCATTCTACTTTTAGGGAGGTCAGAACAGCTGGTAAAGCCACTGAGTGGTTCAGTGATAATGAACAAGCAGTGAAAGCACCTCCCCTCCACTGCTGTAGATGTGTGTGGAAGCAGAAGACTGTGAAAATAAGTGCTGAGCAGGAAATGCAAGGTCAAGAACATAGAGAAATGTGTCCACATGAGTTAACATGACAAGTAGGGCCTAAGGCAGGCAGTGGGAACAGAAGAGAGAAGGCAAGAAATTGGAAGGCCAAGTGGAGTAAATGCAAGGTGCAACAGAGCAAAATGTGTGAGCAGTTAGCTCACACATTGAGTTAGAGATTCAATGGTCCACTTAGCACCTGAACCAAAGACTGAGTTCATTAAAAAAAAACTTGGGGTAAAAAAAAAAAAGATACTACTCCTCCCTCATAAAACAGAATGGGGTTAAGTTTCCCTGGGTTTTGGTAGAAATTCTTAAGAATATTTTAAATATGAAAATTTATGAAATGGGAGATAGTCCTGTGTCAGGGGTTCCTACAACCACCTCAGGTTTGTTGATTTGTCAGACTCATAGGATTCAGTGTACAATCAAACTCACAGTCAGGGCTTATTACAGTGAAGGGATTACAAAACAAAGTTAGCAAAGGAAAATGAGCATAGGAAGAAGTCTGAGGAAACAGCCACAAGCTTCCAAGACTCTCAGTGGAGTCACACAAGATGTGATTAATATTCCTCCAGTAATGGATTGTTACAACACATGTGAGGTGTTATCAACCAGGAATGCATTAGGGACTCAGTGCCCAGGGTATACACAAGTAGAGGGATGGTCACGTGGACACCCTCTACTTGTGTATACCAAAATTCCAGACTTCCAAAAGAAAAGCAGCTATTAGGCATAACCCACATTTTTTTCTACAAATGTATAGATGCAGTGAGCTACTGTTATCATTTAGGGAAAAATTTTTATTAGTGCAGGGAACAGTTTCCCAGTCAAGTTTCCAGATGCCAGCCAAAGGCCAATTTTTCAAGTAGGTACTTCTAAGGATAGAAGTCTCAGGCCTGTTAGGTTAACTCTTCTACAGAGTTCCCATAACCATTTATTTGCCCTTCTATTTCCATTCCAGATAGCTGGCTTTATTTGCCAATGGGTATCTAGAAACTTTCCTACAATAAAGAAAATACAAATGAGTAAAAGAAAGTAACAAACCTTATTAGGCATGGTCTGAATTTCTGGATCTCACTTATTCTAGACTCACCTTGTCTACCAGTTGGTTGTGGTGTTCTGACTGTATTGTAACAGAGTACTGGCCCTACTCTATGCAGCACATAATGCACCAAAATGTTGAAAGCTCCTTCATAGGTCCATTTACAGCTAGGAATAGCTTCACTAGGATGTGTGTGTAGTGATACAAATTAGAAGCTGGGTTCTCCAGTGACCAGCTGTCCACCATAGCATGAGAGAGATACAGTTTCAACAGTGAGTTTCCAGGTAAGTCAGAGGAGGTCAGGAAGAAAGAAAAGTTGATTAGGTTCTTCAACTAGAGATTGCCACAGGCTTCACTAGTACCCTTTCACTATTCTGAAAGAACAGTTGTCCAGATGATATGAAGAGAGACACTGTATACTGATTGCCTAAACTATCCAAAGAAATCCAATAATTTCTGGATTTCTTTGTCTAGCGAATATGGAAGGGATTTTTATTTATTTTAGATTTTAGTTGGGAGGGTGAGGTATTGATCCTCAGAAACCAATGGTGTCTGACATAATTTCTGTTACCCCTCTCCAGGATGCTCAATGAACTAGTCTTCCATGTGCACGTGGGGCAGGTAGTGGTGAACCAGCTTGTTATGCAGACTACCAATCAAGAGCACACAGGCAGACCTAAGAGAGTGGACTGGAAGCTATGAATGAAATTATGGGGGATCCATACATCAATTTACTCCTTCACTTTATTTGCACTGCCATGACCTTGATTCACACACTCAGGATTTCACATCTGAACTACCGCAGTAACCTCTCACCTGGTCTACCAGTGGGCAGTCTCGTCTTTCTCTAAGATATTACTTATCTTAGAATCCACATTGTCTTTACACTCAACTGATGTAAAATTCTGAAAGGTTGCTATTGTCTCCCAGATAATGTTCAAACTCATTAGCCTGGCCATCAAGCCTTCTCCTATTTGTCTTTGGCCTACATATTTAATTTAGCTTTGCATTTTGCATCATTTCATCAATTTACACTTTAAATGCTTGTCACTTTTGTATGACATGTTGTGTTTGTTTTCCCATGGAAATTTCTCCAAAAATATCATGGTCAATGCATTCAGGGTATTTCAATTCAATTAGAATTTTTTTTTTTTTTTTTTTTTTTTTTTAGCATCTACTGTATGCAATGTTCTGTCCTGGACACTGAAAGAGAAAAATGTATGACCCTCCATGATGGAAAGTATAATTAATAGTCTTTAACATTTTCAACTGGACTCCTCAATGTGTCAGGCCTATAAAATATCCATTGCAGCAACTTCCTTAGGTAGTTTGTGCTTCACAGACACTTTAGTTATCCCTAACAATAATACATTTTATTTTAATGCTTGTATCTTTAGGTTTAGATTCTTTTCCTACCACATAACTGTCTATATACACACAACTTACTTAAAGTATTTCCTCATAAAATTTACTCCTTTTCCCCCATCTTAGCTTAATTATTTGCAGATAAGACATCAACTTAACCTTTATCCTATGGTTTTACCTACTTTTCAAAAAATAAAAATAAATAAATAAATAAGCATGTCTTCCAGTTAACTATTTACTCCCTATTTATTCAAGTATTGACAAAGCTCTCCAATGGCTCCTCTCACTACTGCCATTAGGTTCCAAGTAGAAATTATAAAAAAGTGGTAGATACCTAGTGAAAAAAATGCTAAGTTTTAATTTGAGGTTTACAGTAATACTTTAGACCAGGGGTGGCCAACAAGTCCATCGCGATGATCGCGAGGCCAATTTTGGTCAATCGTCGATCGCTCGCAATGTCTGGGGTGGAATTCCGTGTACCATGGACTTTGAAGTGATTGTAGCTCTTATAACTCGAGTGGCGCCGCTGCAGTGCCCGGCTAATTTGAAGCAGCAACTTGAGCAGCGCCGCTGAGGCGCCAGGCTGATTTGAAGCGCCAACTCGAGTGGCGCCAATACAGTGCCCGGCTGATTTGAAGTGTCAAATCATAACATACAATCCTAAGAAACCGACAAAATGGGGTATCAGAGTTTATACTCTAGCTGACTCGAAGACTGGCTACATTTGCTGCGTTTTGCCATATTATGGATCACTCACAACAGAGCTCTTGGTCAGACCCGATTTACCTGTTTCATTAAGAATTCCGATACACTTATACAAAATGTTGTTGGAGAAAATTCCAGGTGCTCAGGGGCACCATATGTACATGGATCGCTACTATACTAGTTATGTCTTAGCTCAAGAACTAGCCAAATTGAAATGCAATATCTCCGGAACGATCTTAACGAACAGGAAAGAATGGCCCAAGGAAATAAAAAAGCCAAAATTTTCGAAAAAATCCACAGTCGCGTATCGATGGGGTAACACCTTACTTTTAGGGTATTGTCACTTGTTTGATTATGAGGAGTGACACAGGAATGTTGACGGTCAAAAGGATTACACAAGGTGGTATGGAAATAATGGTCAAGAAACCCAATATTGTTTTGAATTATATAAAATATATGGGTGGTGTTGATCGGGCGGACCAATACGCATCAAGGTATTGTTTTCTGTGAAAATCGCTTAAATGGTGGCATAAACTTTTTTGGGGGGGCATGGAAATTTGCCTGATCAATTCCTACATTCTGTATAAACTAGAAAAGACCAAAAAAGGGGAAAAGCCACTCAGCCATTTGCGATTTCTAAAAACACTTGTCGAGCAATTGACAGGATCATATCGCCAGCATCGTGAGCAAGCATCTACGTCGCATTCCGATGAAATCCGACTGAATGGGAAGCTTCACATAGTACTACAAGGGCCAAAAAGGGACTGCAAGGTTTGCCGTGACCGTAACATGCCTGGAGGTAGGTGGGAAGTAACGTATTACTGTGATACGTGTCCTGATAAACCTAGGATGCATCTTGGGCATTGTTTTACAAAATATCACACAAAAACTAATTACAGAGTGTAATATTTATCAAATTTTGTTGTTTTCGATATAAAAATAAATTGGTGAAATTTTATTATTTGTATACATTTGTTTGTTTATAAATGATTTTAAAGTACTTGTAAAATGTTTCCACAATTTGGCCGAAATCGTCTCAAGTGGCTGGTTCGCACAAGCGAAAAAGGCCTGGAGCGCAAAGGGGTAGAAGACAAAACTTTCTAGCAATAGTTTAATGCATTCTGGGAATTTGCCAAGGTCATAAATTCCTAGAATTCTGACAGCCTGACACTGTGCTCTCCGCCCACCCAGACAATACATTTTGACTTATGTGTTACACTTGTCACCAGACGCAACGCGTCACCAGACGCAACGCGTGAACGCAACAGTTACGACTCGACTCATCGAAGAACACAGTCAGTTAGCTTGAATATTTGGTAGTGTCATACGGTAGCTTCTTTTCTTTTGTATTAACAGTATTATTATCAATCAATATTATTTATCCTTGGTGACCACGATGAGTTTCAATTTTTCTTCTGTTTAAAATGTAAGTACCTTTCTTTGTTTTAAATTAAATTGCTTTTCTTACCTATCTATTTACTTGATAAGTGAGCATTCTCGGCAACAGATCTCTAAACTGCGGTCATTACACTGAGAGAAAAATAAGGGACAGTATTGCAAATATATTAGGAATAACCATAATTCTATTTAAATTAAGAAGTCAGTATTGTAAACCATAATAAATATATTGTAACTTTAACATACTTCTTGTAAATTTGAATATATCTATATTAGATTTTAATATACTTGTATTGTTGTCCCCGATCGTAATATGCAGTATTGTTATTATTTCTCTCAATGTAACGGAGATAATTGCCGCAGTTCATGAGTTTTTAA
>PVKE010026957.1:0-21943 GCA_004027555.1 Craseonycteris thonglongyai
TTTAGCTAGTGTGCAGGTAATTTCTTCTTCATTAGAATTTTGGAAGAAAAGTCCTAAAGCTATTTGTAGTTTGCTTTTTTTATTCCAGATTTTTCCTAATTTTGAAAATATTTCAGATCCTGCTTCGCTTAAAAAATCAAGCACTTTTAACTCAACTCTGAGAAACTCCTTTTCAGACAATAGAAAAACTTAGGCACTAACTGACATCCTTGGGCAACTTGATGTTTTTCAGGGCATGATGTATCTAGAAGAAAGACGCCTTGTTCATCGTGATTTGGCAGCTCGGAATGTCTTAGTGAAATCTCCAAATCATGTGAAAATCACAGATTTTGGACTAGCCAGACTCTTGGAAGGAGACGAAAAAGAGTATAATGCTGATGGAGGAAAGGTGGGTATCTTTTTGAGAGAAATAATGCTTGAAAACATACTATGATTTCTTCTTATCTCCTTATATTTTATAGGAAGAAGCCAATAAGCCTGAGATCTAAGAGATTATAAAATCCTTATTCTACCATTTTACCTTCTCTCCTGCCCCGGTTAAAAACTTATAGAGAGAAAATATATAATATCTCCAACTTCTATTTCTCAGAAATAGCTAAAGTAGACACAATTAGTGTCTGAACCCATTGTAGTCTTTATGTTATGTTCGGTGTTGGGAAGGGGCTGGATCCTTAGGGAGTTTAGAAATTAAACTTAAATCCAGGGCCATAGTAATTGTTCCATTGATCCTAAAAAAAACATAGGACTAATTCTTACATAGGGATACAACATCTGTTTCATAGTTAAACAGAAGCTTGGCTACTACCAAGAACCATAACTCACAGGAACACTGACCATCCTATTTAACTTCTAACCCTCCTATACCATTTACAACAGATCCATCTTATCTGTCTTTTTTTTAAAGCTTCTATAGTATATGCATTACCATTTATTTTATTATTGCCCAACTTTTTCCACTAGGATGTAATTTGCTATATCCCAGAGGTCTGTACATTGCCACAACTTTTTCTAAGTTTTCTGATTCTCCACCTCAGGCCCTGCCTGACAACTACATCACTGCTTCTCTCACTCACCGTATGTTCATGCCTTAGTTCCAGATCTTGTCTTTCCTCATCAACCCACTGTTAAATTTGCCATTCTTGGCTAACCAACTGGCAGTCTCTCTAGCTTGACTGTGGAAACAGATCTGGGGAAGTCAAATAAAATAAGCAAATGCAACTTTAACCTATGGTGCTCTGTAAGCTTATGCTAACAACAAAAACAAAATGTTATTGATATGTCATATCAATAAATGTGTTTGTCATGTGCCTATCATGTATCATCATGGGCCATCCAAATATCTATAAATATTTTGCAATGATAAGATTCGAAATTCTTCACATTGATTTTTACACTAAACTCTTAATTAATTATATACATTCAAATGTTATCACAGGGGAAAATTATTAATACACAAAATTTATTTTTTTTAAATCAGACTTCAATTTTATAGTATTATT
Organism: Craseonycteris thonglongyai; assembly: GCA_004027555.1. Taxonomy (NCBI): domain Eukaryota; kingdom Metazoa; phylum Chordata; class Mammalia; order Chiroptera; family Craseonycteridae; genus Craseonycteris; species Craseonycteris thonglongyai. The sequence continues at coordinate 1,500 of PVKE010026957.1, forward strand.
TGACTTTTCCTTGATGTTATTAGGCTATTTTGCCAGCTTACTACCAAACTGCAACGGTTTGAGACCACAGCTTTGAAATTCACTACAAGATTGCACAGAAGTAGAAGTCTATAAATCACATGACTTCACTTGTCTTGAGAACATACAGCTGTAAGATTTGTCTAAAGCAAGATTCATTATAGCTTTAAATGCCTAGTAACCATTAAGTCTTTATCAAGCCACTTGTGATTTAAACTTACTTCTTTCGCACAAAGTCTGTAGTCCATAAAGTTGGCTAACTCCTTGCCCATAGGGAAATTACTTTCAATGTGTCTTCTGTTCCCTTTCACTGAATACCATGATTCTGTCATCGAGTTACCTTGGTGTCACCTTGGTGAGCAACCAACCTCATGATTTCGAAGGCCTATTTAGTTTTAAGCTTCCAATTGCACAGAAGAAGTGTTTATCTTTATTCCATGGAATCTAATTATATTTCCAGCTATATAATGTTGCCCTTGTAGTTGAAACTCGTTCTGCTGACCCACCATGAACTGAGTTGTTTTGCTTATAGTGACGATGGATTTGTACTGATTCTTTCACACTGTTATATATAATTTCTATGTTAGAAATGGTACATATTCCCAATACTGGCTAACCAAGATGAGGAAGATCATTTGTGGGAGAGGAAAAGAGCAAAGCTAACTTGGAATTCATTTTTTTAGGTATGTTAGTGACCAAATTACATGAGAGGCGAAGGGAGGGAACAAGTGTAGAAAGAGTCCATTTCACTGGTGGTCAGATGTTTGTCTGAGGATAAAAAGGGATAAGTGAGAATGTAATGAATCTCATTTTTTGGGGAAAAATATCACATGGCCCCATTTTAAGAAAAATATGCTTGCTATTTAGAATTGCTAAGTCATAATATTAAGTAGTAACTTAATTACTAAACATTAAGAACTATAAAATGTGATATTTTATTTTATTATTTTACTTTTCACTGTTTATGAAGATTTTTAAAAATAAATACTTCATTAGGTTAATTTACTTTACAAATTTTATTGTAACACATAGACCAAACACTGTAGAGTTGTACACCTGAAACCTATGTAATTTTTACTAACCAATGTCACCCTAATAAATTTAACAATAAAAAAGTTATAAATTTTAATTCATTTGTTTCCTGTATTGAAAAATAACATATTTATATTTATATCTTCTATACACAATGAAAAATCTAATTGAGGCAGGTTTAAAGACTCATATTCAGAAAATGAGCATAGAAAATACCTTTTATATAACTGAAGTTTTTACTTCTTATTTCTCTATAGATGCCAATTAAATGGATGGCTCTGGAGTGTATACACTACAGGAAATTCACCCATCAGAGTGATGTTTGGAGCTATGGTAAATAAATCTTCCCTGTGACTTAAGGTTTTTAAGGCAAAAATAAATATATTAGGTTTGTGTAAAATTTCTTAAGCCAAATTATTTTATTATGTTAAAAATACCTATTTATAAACCTGTTTTCTAAAAAAACTAACTTTCTACACTTTATTGAAAAAAAAACAAAAAAACTCTAAATACTGTTGTTACCTGACCTTTTTGTTATTCCTTGCTTCCCTAACTTGTAATGTATTAATATCTTGGTTGAATTGTATACAATAACCTTTGGTTTGGTAGAAAATTGTCTAATACTTTTTTTTTTTTTTTGAGAGGGAGATACAGAGACAGAGACAGAGAGAGAACTGAACTGGGGGAACTCCCCAGTTCAGCATATGGGTCTGCACCGGCCGGGGCCGGGATTTGATCCCCAGTCCCCGGCGCTGCAAAGTGAGCGTTTAACCCACTGAGCCACCCCGGCTTCCCCTGTCTAATACTTTTAACAGTAAAAAAAAAAAAAAGCAGCCAACTTTATTTTAGTTTTGGTACTATTTCATAATATCTTATGCCCTTAATTTTAAACAGTTCTTTAAAAACATAATTCTAAATGCAATGAATGTTTAAAAAAATAAAAAGAGAGGGAGAGCTTTATTTTTCTTATGGGGTTTTTTGTTCTATTGCAACAAAATGAAAATTATTGTTATAACAACGAACATTACTGAAAACAGTAAGGTGAAGTAATAAATGTGAGGGGAGAGATTAGAAAAAAGATTACTAATTGTAGCATGGATTTTAATTTTCAAAATATTCTTGGATGAAATAGATATAGTACAGAGTGAATAAAAGAACTGGAAAGGAATGATATTTAAATTTAGAAAATTTACTTAATTACATTAAACTCAGTTGTTGAGATGAGCTACTTTGCATCTGTCTTACTTTTTACAACTTAAATCCATCCAACTGTTAGTAACAATGAATCGATTACTTTTCTGTATATAAACACACCATATAGAACTAGCATTTCATACACATTGAAAGCATGTTGCCTTTTTAATTAAAAAGTTAATGATGAGACTTAAAAACATGGTAGTATTTATTTTAGTGAAATTTAAGCTTAATTTTATATATTCTTTAATTTTTAGAGAAAATAATTAAACAATTTAATCACTAAAATACCTATACCTCTTATGTAGAAAGCATAATTTTTTTTTAATTGGACATTTCTATAAAGTGGTTTGCTGCTTTACCCCCTACATGTACACCATAGGAGGTATTAAAATTTCCATGAAGGCCTCATGTTTTCTACTTAGCCTAAAAGTAGGAAGGGTTGTATGTTTGAGATGTAGAACAGTACAGGGAATTCCTGACAAGCTTAGTTGTTAAATTATAAGGACTAAATAGAAAAATAAATTTATTATATATGATATATAAGTATGCAGATAAACATTTATATATAATACGATATAAATCAATACATTTATATAGATTTGTATATTAAATTTTATATGCTAAATTATATATTATCATATCCATCTTCTTTTTTCCACCTGTTTCCCTGAATCAATGTGGCAGTCTGCTGTAGGCAAATTTTGAATAACCTCTAAAATAAGGAAATATATATATATATATATATATACATACATACATACATGTACATGCATACATACACATGCATATACCTACATGCATACATATATATACACATACATATATAATGTGAAAAGTAAATGTTTGCAGGGCAATCAGATTTTTAAGAGTACAATGTATCTATAGGAGAAAATCCTGTTCCTCAAGTTATAATGCTTATCTTCACGTTCAGCTACAAAATCTTAGGAGCTATTCAACAAAAATAGAAAGATTGGGAAAGCCAGGATCGCTCAGCAGGTTAAGCACTCAGTTCGCAGCCCCAGGGTCTCAGGATTTAGTCCTGGCCCTGACCTGTGTGGACTCATATGCTGAACTAGGGTGTGCTTCCCATGTGGGTGGCCCCCAGTTCATTTCTTGCCAGGGTGAGCTTCCCACTTGTGGGAGGCCCCCAGTTTGGCCCCCAGCTTGTGGGGTTGTGGGGGCATGGCTCTCATGCTGGAGGCCCCAGGCCTGGTTCCCGCCCTGAGCAGCCCTAGCCCACCTGTGAATGAAACCATGTCAAAAAAAACAATGACATACAACTGTGGAGACTGCTCTGGGTTCTCCCCCTTTTCTATGTCTCTGTGTGTGTGTCTCTCTCTCTCTTTCAAAAACAATAAAATAAATCTTTCAAAAAATAAATAAATAAAAATAGAAATATAGATTAGATAGATGATGGATAAGTAAGATAAATAGATATCTGTTTTGAGACATAGCCCAGGTTATCAACCTTCATCCATAAAGCATTTTAAGATATATTATTGTCAATTTTAAAAGACATACAAAGCAGAGACAGCTACATAATCTTATTTACTGTATATGTTTATAGGAAATTGCCACTGAGTGCATCTTTATTTTTATAAAAATAAGTATGCATTAACTATGTTTGAAATCTTCAAATAATAGAATTGTAAGTTTTGAGAATGTTTCTGATTTAGTTTTTCTAAGATTGTCCTATGTAAAATGATCTCTGTTTAACCCTATCTTGTCATCACTTCTGCAAAGATATAATTGGATTATTATTGGCAGAAGTGGGCATTTTGATATTTCTGCTTTTGTTTTGTATTTATATTTTTGTTTATTATATTTTCTATTATTTTGATTTGTAATTGATTTATATCTTGTTTATATTAGTTCTGATAGAACTGTGAGAATGTCCATTCTGTCTTTTATAACTGTATAGATACATTAATAAAATGTTCTCATTAAATACATATTATATAAATATGACAGACTGACTGAAAATGAAAAGTCATTCATTTCTTAACTTGTTCCAGCCTGTCTCATGGACACTGAGTTTTAATCACTAGGTCTATGAACATTCTTTAATATGTAAAATTAATTAGAATGTAAAATGATTAAATTGGATCACTAGTTCAATTTTGTGATGCCCACTTCACATGTATTTCATCTTACATATGCATTATTCTTTACTCAGCCTCTCATGTGCTAGAGAAATGAACCAGTTTTATTTCATTTAGTCTCTTTATGTTAATTAAAAAGAGAACCAAAATTATTTACCATAACATAAGCTAATCATTCAGAAACCCAGCTTATCTTTAAGGTTTTTAATAGCAAAGATGTTAATCTTAAATTTAGTCAATATCAGATTTTACCTGTGATCATATTTGCTTGTTACTAAATACACACATATATAGTAAATAAATTATTTTATATAGAGTCTAATGTAGTGTGGTGAATCTTAAAACTTGAGTCAGCAAACATTAGCATTATTTATAAGTTAGAAATGGGGAACACATTCAGTATTTTAATATCCACTCTGATTTGTCTCTGCTACCTCTTAAAAATTATACAATAATAATAGAAGAATTGAATTTCTTAGAAAGATTTTGTCATTTGGGCTTCTCATAACACAAAGAGGAATCAGAAGAGCCTTTCTTTAGACTGTTTATGATTGCCCTCTTGGGAACGTTCCCTTGCCACTGACATACTACTGTTTTGATAAAAGTATGTTGTTAATATGCTTATGTAAAAGTTTATTCTCCAATTTAGGTGTCACCATATGGGAACTGATGACCTTTGGAGGAAAACCCTACGATGGAATTCCAACTCGAGAAATTCCTGATTTATTAGAGAAAGGAGAACGCTTGCCCCAGCCTCCTATCTGCACTATTGATGTTTACATGGTCATGGTCAAATGTAAGATTGCAAAATAACTTTATCATCACCATCATCATTCTTAGCAAAGTAATAGTACAGATTAATCTACCTGCATATTCTTTCTGTAAATTGAAAAATGTAAAAGTTCAAAAATAATTATGAAAGGAGCATGTAAACACCTGTTTGTTGGGATTATTGTTAATATGAAGCAATATTGTGCTTCCATGTTATGAAGTCAAATTATGACTTTTGCTTTTCTTGTTCACTTCACTTTGATTCTTATCATTTCCTCAATAATCAAATTGTTTTTTAAAAAGAGATACAATTATTCACAACAGTGTTAGTGATTTTATAGGAAAATAGCAGACTGAACAGATGGATAGTTTAAAAATATGAATTCAATGGAAATAGGTTTACCAGTTTAGTGAACAGGAAATTAGTGGGGCAAAATGAGTAGAGGGAAGATTTAAATCTACTTTGAACTAAAAAGATTATGAATGTTTACTTTTTACAATTTGATCATTTGTTTACATCTAACTCTCTTACTTTTCTTTCTCCTTTCTATCCCAGAAGCATATGTATTACAAATGTGTTTTGGAAGTCTAGGCTCTTAATTTAAGTAGAATTAGAAAAGTCTCTGGAGTTTCTGACTTAATTTAAGTGAGATTAACATACAGCAATCTTTCTAGTGTAATCTGAGGTTTTCCCCCTTTTGAGTTACCTAGTGTTAGCAAAGAAACAAACTAGTGAAGGTGAATAAGCATCTTATTAATAAGAGACTTTGGACCCAAGTCTGCCTAGATTTATATTCATGACATGTGTGATACATTCTGACAGTAAGGAAAGAAATAAAAAATGTGTTTTCCAGTTCAGGTCAGAATGCCCTTTTCTCTAAACATAGTCCTATTTACTCAATATTTAGTTAGAAAAAAACTGGTACCTCACTGCAAAGTTAACCTTTTTTTAGGTCCAATAGTTCTAGAAACACTTATCTTCTTACCATCATCGTCTTGGAATCAACGATATTCAAAAAAAATGTTTTTTTCAGTGGATGTATACAGAATACAAAGTACTGTATTTTAACTTTATTAGGAGAGAAAAAATACAGGTGAAATTTGTGATAAACAAAATGACACCCAAAGACTTTCTAGCACAAAAAAAAAAATTGAACTTTGAGAAAAAGGAGAAACATTCTTAATTGATTTATTGGATAAAACATTATTCAGTAGTCCTCTATAAAGAAAGCTTAAAAGCAGGCATATGTTATATAATTGAATTCCACTTCTAGCATAAGGGGTGATTTAGATACTTCATTTAGATACCCTCATGAAATAATGAAAAATTAGGAAAACATTTTGCCCAATAGAAAGTTTTACCTTGCTTTTAGGCATTTTAATACCTCAGAAAAGAGTCATTTGGCAGGAAGATCAAGGCAAGTTTGGTGCTTTTATTCATGTCATCTCATCAGCTAAACAGAGCCTGGGGAGATAAGACCTACTTTAGACTACCAGCTAAATAATAATGCCCACATTGAAAATTGCTGATGTTCTTTTTATGCTGGAGAGGCTAGTACTAAGATAAGCTAATGGTTATTGCTGAACAAGCATTACCAATTACTTTGCATTCATTTTTTTTTTTTCCTACCAGAAAAAAATAACATAAAAAAACTGCTCTCTATTCTCTTTTTCCCTCTTTGTGCAGATGTAACACATTGCAACCAATTATTATTATCATTATTACATAATTGTTTTATGATTGTATCACAAGCAACATTACTCCATATCACTCCTGATTTTTAAAAAATGTTAAATTATATTCCATTCATGTCTCCTATAACCATAAAAAAAAAAAAAAGTTTTAAAAGAAAATGATCTCCAAACCTAAGAAAAAAGATCTGAAATTCTGTAAGTTAATGTAGTTAGCATAGATTATGTTTTCTAGGAAGGAAAATTAATTTTAAATTAGAGCAACAAAATAAAATGTTTATGTTATGCTGTAGTATATTATATTTAGTTATAAGTATCAACAAACTGATTGAGGTAGAGCCTCACTGGTTGGATTGTTTTTTTTGTTAGTTTTCTTTATTTTTATATCATTATTATTAAAAAAATATTTTTTTAATCTTTTTTTAGATTTCTTTTTTTTTTACAGAGAGGGAGAGAGAGAGAGAGAGATGCAGAGCTAGAGAGAGAACTGAACTGGGGGCACTCCCCAGTTCAGCACATAGGTCCACAGGGGCCGGGGCTGGGATTCGATTCTCAGTCCCCGGTGCTGCAAAGTGAGCGCTTAAACCACTGAGCCATCCCGGCTTCCCCCAAAATAATATTTTTTAAATTTAGCTTGTGTTTTTATAAATTTTACATCATACTTCTACTTATGGATATAATGACTTTTATTGCATGTTAGGTTGGATGATTGATGCTGACAGTAGACCTAAATTTAAGGAACTGGCTGCTGAATTTTCCAGGATGGCACGAGATCCTCAAAGATACCTAGTTATTCAGGTCAGTACATCTGACTTAGATTTTTAAGAATTTTTCAGTGACAAACTTACTTTACAATATAAATAATATCTGGGCTTTGCAACTATGGATATCACCACTCACAAATAGATTAACTAAGCAGAAAGAGTATCATGTGAAATTTCTTACAGAAAAGCGTCAGAACAATTCCAAGTACCTTCCCTTAATATTCAAGTGCCTCAGCTATTGAACAGCCAGGTAATTATTATTATTCATATACATAAGAAGCCTTTATCCTCAGACAAGACTCTGCTTTTTATAACATTACGTGTAAGTCCTCATTATTATAATCTTCCCCTTTAGAACAAAAGGAAGATAGATTGCTCTTTTTAATCTTGTCCATTGTTGAAGACAATGAATTAAAATTTTCAGTATATTAATATATAATTTCCTAGAAAAATATTTATGAATATGTTTTGAATTGTTTTGGGAGGTGTGCAGTATTCAAGCATAACTCAAATTCAAATGCATTAACGTACTTATGAATTAAATAACAAGCCAAAAAAGAAACATTTTATATTGAACACTAGCAAAAAATGGATTCGATCATTTAAATATTATAATGTGCTTCTCTGTGATAGTTTTTAACTAAACTGTAAAAAATTAACCTTGGCTTACACTGAATTAAATTTGCTCAATAAAGCAAGGTAGCCTTTATCATTCTATCAATAGTTTGACACAAAGACAAAAGCTAAGATTTGGAAGATAATGATTTTCAACTATCTTTATACAAAATTAAGTTTCATAGAGAAATTGTTCACCCAAAAGTGACATAACTTTGAAAAAATAAAAAATATGTGTGTTTAAGAAATGATGAATAAAAAAAGAGCATAACAAGCATTTGGTATGTCTCCCACACCTATTTGTATTATGTGCCACTTTGCTGTAATTGCAAATGCTACAATGTTATGCTTATAACAAATCATGGAATCTCTGTGCCCTGGTAACTCTGCCCTTTCAAACTAACCAACACAATAAAGATTGGTGAATTAACTGCCCTTTATTATTTATGCTAAAAGTGGGAGCCCAGACACCACTGCGACAAGGAAGCTTACCGTTATTCTCGGATCTTACATGGATTTTGCTTCTCTCAAAATATCCATAGTATTCTGCTTACTTATCTCTAATGGGATTTCTCCTATTCTTGTATTAAACTTATTTATCTTACCTTATTATATCTGAGCATATTATAGGCTTCTCTATGGTTGGCATTTAAGCTAAATAATAATTATTTTTTAAAAGAGTGCATAAATTTTCAACCATTTGTTTTGATCTTACGTAAATTTACTGCAAAGGCCCATTTTAAGATAAAGGGAAGAATCATTTTTTGTGTTCTCAATGACCATTAGGGTGATGACCGTATGAAGCTTCCTAGTCCAAATGACAGCAAGTTCTTCCAGAATCTCTTGGATGAAGAGGATTTAGAAGACATGATGGATGCTGAGGAATATCTGGTCCCTCAGGCTTTCAACATCCCGCCTCCCATCTATACTTCCAGAGCAAGAATTGACTCAAATAGGGTAAGAAGTAATTATATTCCAGGTACCATATTCTTTCTGAGGAATGAAATCATATAAATATATTTTAAGCACTAAAGTTACAAAACAATTATGTAACTGCAATCAATGTGATTGCTAAATTAGAAACATACCCTATAACATACCAACAAAAGATATGCCAAACTTGCCATATAGTTAATTTTTGATGAAAAGCATAGACAATACAATATGCATTCTGAAACATCTTCAAGTTTTCAAAAGGAGAAATGTTTTCTTCATCATAAGTAAGTTTAAAAAATCTTAATTTAAAAAATAAATCTAAAACTAATTAAATCAAATAAAACTGTATATGTTTATAAACAAATGAAAATGCTTATTAAAATAGGCTTTCTACTTTTCTTTCTTAATAATATGATATACCTTACTAGTCAAGAGATACTACAAATACAATTCTCTTTCACTCACTTAAGGACATTAAATATTTTCTGTCAAATTGAACTAAAAATAGAAAACTATATAGTGTTTGAAGTAAATCCATCATATTGGGAGGACTGCTGAATCATTTCTAAAACATAGATTCAAGTTTTGAAAGAAGATTCTAAAAAGAATTTACATTTTATTTAACATATTAAGCCCACTGTGTATGAATATCATTCTTTCTGGGAAAACTGTTAATCCTTATATTCATTTGTTTATTTTTTTAAATTCATTAGTTGTTTAATACGTTTTGAGTATGTCTGCATGTGAGGTGTTTGAGACACTTGATATTCAAAGAACTTTGACATAGTTCTTGGCCAAGTTAATGAAAAAGTCACACAGATATAGACAGAGAATAGCATTATAAGTGTTATATTCAGTGTCCAGTGGCCATTATAGAGTGTGGAGAAGGAGTAAAATAACCTCTGTAATCAATTTTTTCCACTGATAAAACATAAACATGTTTAATTTTTTCCTAGGGAGTAGTTCTTTTCTTTTAATCTCATCCTTAATCTAAGAATATTATAGTTGGTACAACAAACAGTATCTTATTTGTCTTGACCATAGGCATAACACAGAGTTCAACCTCGTGCTCATCCTCTAAATAATTTGCTTTATTTCAGATTGACAGCAGTAATGAAGTAAACCCTAGTGTTCCCATGTGTCAACACCTGTACATTTCTTAATCTTTGCAACAATCCCATGATGTTTTATTGTTATTATTATTATTTTCATCTTAAAAAGAAGGAAATTTGTCACAAAATTAAATGATATGACTGTGATGTCACCCAATTAGCTAAGGGAAGAGCAGGATGCTAATGTATGCAGTCTGACTCAATGACACATATATTACTTCAAAATTACTAGATAGAATGTGTTATTATGTTTCCATTTAAGAGTTGAGCTGTGGAAAGTTTATATAATTTACAAATAATAAAAAGAAGATAGAAACTAAGTCCAGCTTTCAAAAGTCCCATGTGGAATTCATATTCCTAAAACAAGTTGCTATTAAACTTCTTACTAATTATGAAACAAACACTTTCCATTCACTTAATGGCAATTGGACCAAAAACAAAACAAAAACCTAAGTTAAATGTCAGGCATCTCACATTCTAGAACCAACTCTTTGCTTTCTGGGGTTTTTTGTTGTTCTTGTTTGTTTGTTTGTTTGTTTTTCAGTACATGTTTAGCTTTATTAGGTACATTCCATTTTTCAAACTGTTTTTATACTTCAAACTAATTTGTACCCTTACCAGCAGTGTATATATATATATTGCTTCACATCCCCACCAGTATTTAGTATTGTTAACCCATTTCATTTTAGTGATTCTCTTGACTGCAAAGTAGTATATCACGGTGGTTTTAATTTATATTTTCCTTTTCATAAATGCTGTTGAGCATCTTTTTCTTTTGTTTGTTTGTTTTTGTTTGTTTTTGTCCAGTTGTATATCTCCTATTATAAAGTGCCTCTACAATTCTTTGACCCATTTTTCCATTGAATTATCTGTCTTCTTACTGATTTGTAAGAGTACTTTATACATTCTGGATACTTCAATCTTGATTATATCACTTAAGCAGATTCAGTTTCTTTACTTCGATGATGAGAAGATTAAACTAGATCACCTATAAGCTTTTACTAATTTTAAAAATACCTTATTGTAGAATGACTTTTCAAAATAATTATTAAATTTTATGCATTTGTATTATATTTTCTTCTAGAGAATATTTTACTGGAAAAATGATGAAAGGCATCTTTGGTTACTTCTATATGTAACTTTTTTTTTTTAAGATTTATTCTATTGATTCTTGACAGAGAGAAACAGAGACAGAGAGAGACAGAGAGAACGGGGAGGGCCCAGAGCAGTCTCCACAGTCGACATTAGTTTTCCATATAGTTTCTCTCCACAGGTGGGCACAGGGCTGTGCAGGGCAGGAACTGGGCCGGGAGCCTCCCACATAGGTCCCTGCTAGAACTGAACAGGGGGAACACCCCAGTTCAGCACATGGGTCCGCATGGGCCGGGGCCGGGACTCGATCCTCAGTCCTCAGGGCCTCAAAGCAAGCACTTCACCCGCTGAGCCATCCCAGCTTTCCCTATATGTAACTTTTTCCTTATGTGATTGAATATAGAAGAGAAAATTCTAAGGACATCTTTAGGAAGCATCTCATAGCTAAATGATGTAGTGGGAGAATTGTGTGATAATAAAACAGCAGGAATTACTACAATATCTTCCTGACATCCATTGTGTGTGTGTGCACATGCATGTGTGCACCCATTTGTGCATGCAAATGTGCTCAAATTAAAATATAGTGTTTACATTGTACCACATGAAGGACAATATTAGTGAATATTTAAAACATTGTATCATTTATTGGCAGTACTTCCTTTGACATTTTTTTTTTTGTCCTCATCTATTTCAAGTACACCTATCATTTTCAGCAATGAAATAAACTTGAATGATATATATTTTATTAGCTCTCTCTTTATATGACGTATAACCTCATTGTTGCAAACAGTTGAGAGATTTTTGAACATTTATCCTAGGAAATGCCTTGGTCATTCTGGTTGACCAGTCACTGCAATTTATTTTCTACTCTTCTTTAGTTCACACACATAAAATCTCCCAGAGCTTCAAGCATTATTCCAATGCTGATCTCTTTCAAAGTATATATTATGTTGGTGCTTTCTGTTTTAGTTTAAAGGTATGAATAAGTTATTGATTTATTCTAACAAAGATCTATCTCTTTTTTTGCAGTATAGATTTGTCTCATTTTCCCCTCAATAAGGATATTGTGTCAAAATGCATTTGTTTATTCTTCCAAGTTCTTGGACATTACAGGGATAACAAAAATAGTTCTGATCACTCTGATTTTCCACTAATTTTTGAATGTCTCTCATCCTCTCAAATTATTACTTTATATACAGCAAAATATCAGTGTCATTTTGTGCAATGTCTCCTCTAACAGCTTAAAATGTGGTTACCAGTATCTCCCTTTTGTTATCCTGTTCATTAGAAGCTTTGCTTTTCTTTAACAAGATACTTTTTACCTAATTCTATTATTCTTTCGTTTCTCCCTGACTCTAAGAATACTCATAAAGTTTAGTCATGACATCTTATTAGCATAATGATAAACCCTCAATTATAATAGTGGATTCTATATTTTGACCCAATATTTAGGAATTACCTACTAAACTATTCTTTAATTTCTTAAGTAAGAAAGAGCTTACTTGTAGACTTCTTTTTAAAATTATATCTCCAGGTCTCATAAAAATCACTTTGAGTAGATGTGAACATTAAGTAGCACCTCCTTTTTATAGTATATTATTATTTCCTCTATATTTATTTCTATATTCTTTAGAGAATTTGCCTTTTCTCTTAGAAAATGATTGCATATATTCCCTTTAACAGTTTTTCTTATAATATTACTCTTTTTTTCTCCTATCTATAAACAAAGTCTAGTCCTTTGTATGTTTAAAGATTTATTTTTTGTTGTTTTTTGACATAGAGACAGACAGACAGACAGACAGACAGACAGAGAGACGGGGGAGGGCCCAGAGCAGTCTCCTTAGTTGACAACATTAGTTTTTTATATACTTTTATTCCACAGGTGGGCTCAGGGTTGCACAGGGCAGGAACTGGGCCAGGAGCCTCCCACATAGGCCCCAGCAAGAACTGAACTGGGGGCACACACCAGTTCAGCATATGGGTCCGAGTGGGTCAGGGCTGGGATTTGATCCTTGGGGTCTGGGGCTACAAAGCGAGCGCTTAACCCACTGAGCAATCCCAGTTTCCCTCATATATTTAAAATTAAATAGTAATGCCTTATAAATACGCACTTGCACATGTCACAGAGGTGAAATATTTCCTAGATAATAGTAATTAGTGACCAACCTCAACCCAGGCTGAAGTGGCAACAAAGTATTTAGAACTTCCCAACCTCAAAGTTGAGGAAGAAGTAGAAGATGGCAGGAAATACAATTAATTAACTTATTAATTAATTAATTAAGTGATATTCTGCATGTAAAATTTCCCACTTCCATTTACACATGGACAACAGGCCCCCTTACTACAATGGCAACATAAACTTTTACCCTCTGGCTTGCTACTTCCTTTTCCTTCCTCCTCCCTAGCAAATATGTCCTTCTCTGGATACTTGTTCCAACTACATTTTCCCTGAATGGAAATATAACCAATATGGCTTGTCCTTGGCCCAAGAATATAGATCAACTCTAAGTGTAGTAATTTGTAAACTGAGATGCCCTCATTATAGCACAAGGCAGACGTGTAAGTACCGGTAATTACATACTCATAAAGTGTCAGGGCTGGAACGGGTCTTGAAGACCTTCCAATACAAACCATGTTTCTCTCTTTTTTTTTTACAGATGTGTAAACTGATACTGTAAAAGATAAAATTCATAGCTTAATGCCCGTTGCTTCTAAGAGCAAGAGGGGAAAGCCATGCTCCAGTCTCCCATGCCGAACTCTAGCATTCAATCCTTTATTGGTTCTGTCTGGTTTTTGCTAGTAAAATTATGGAAATCTCAACTTTGACTTTAAGTCTAATGAGATTTAGCATCATTTGGTTTAAAAGGCTCCTGCTGGGTGTGCATAGAAAGCCAGAGATCCTGCTGCTGCTTTGCCTCTTCTGTTCATTCTTCTGTGAGACTCCCTGTAATCAAGAGTTAATGGTTTAGGAGGATCAAATGGAATTGATAAGACCAAAATCAAAACAAAAACACAGGGAGAAGAATGTCTGTATTGGGACTAAGTAATTACATGCTTGAAGATAAATGATCCTTACAAGTTTCACAAATGTTTCAAAATTTTTAAACACAATCTTAAATATAGCTACCATGTGCTAATCCCATATTTCTGTGTTAGGTTCTAATCTGAGCTTTTTCATTTATTTCCCTTAATCTTCACACCAGGGTAAGTGGACAGCATTAGTGTTTGCATTTTACAAGGACAGAAACTAAAACAGTGAGTCAAAGTATTTTTGCTAAAGCTTCCAGTTTATATATGGTACTGAGATTTGAAGCCAGATCTGTCTAATCTATAGTCTATGCTTTTTTAAGTCATTCCCCACTTTATTTGGCAAAAGAACATGCAAAATCAATATACCATCTTAAATAAATAATAATTAAAGAAAATATAACTAAAAGCCTAATAATTATTTAAATGAAGTTCATTAAAAATAATTGGTACAGAGTTTTAGTTTCTTTATTTTGTTATTAAAATCCGCAGGGCAATCTTTTTATATTATTTTTTATTTTTCAAATACAGTGGAGATATAATAGTATATTAGTTTCAGTTTTACCACATAATGATTAGACATTTATATAACTTCCAGTGATCTTTATAAAGCCCTTTTTTTTTCCTACTCTAGCCTAAAAAGTAACATTTCAAAAATTATCTTCTCCTCTTCTTAATTCCTTTGAGGACTCAAAGTCTGCTAAAAGTGATATAATTAAAATATCAAAAAGAAACTTCCATTTTTAGAACAATTTACAAAAATAAGTGCTAGCTGAACAATGCTTTAGAGTTTACAAAGAACTTTGACATATGTGGCATTTTATTTTCACACCAGAACTGCAATTACACAGTAATTGAAATCTCTGACCTAGTAAATGACTTGGTAATATAATTAAGAGGTTGGTAACTTGAGAACCAAACCAATGTCAGGTCTAAATCCAAATTCAGTGACCTATCAATTCAATAGCAATTCATCTGAAAGAACTTCTTGCAACCTTCATTGTTTGTAGCTTCTTAGCAGTACCAGAGCTGGACACTGCAAATAGTTTTCTACAACAGTGGTCCCTAACCTCTTTGATATTAGAGATATCATGGAACGGTTTCATGAAAGATAATTTTCCCACAGATGGGAGTGTAGAATGTGTGTGTGTGTGGTGGTGGGGGGGGGTGGGGAGGTGCGTGGCAGCTAGAGCAGGAGGATGAATAGTTTCAGGATGCTTCCGGAGCCAGATGCAGCTTAATTGTTACCTACCATTTATTTATAGGGTTTTTATATGAGTCTGCAAGCAATGGATTTATTATGGTCTCTTGCAGTCAAACCCCTCTGTGATTGTTAATCAATCACAGTATTTGTGACTGTATTTGCAGTCAGTCACCAGCACTAACATCACCCCCTCAGCTCCACCTTAGATCATCAGGCATTAGATTCTTGTAAGGAGCACACAATCTAGATTCCTCACATGTGCAGTTCGCAATAGGATGAACACTTTTATGAGAATCTAATGACTCTGCTGATCTGACAGTAGGCAGAGCTCAGGTGGTTTTGTGAGCAATGGGGAGCAGATATATACACAGTTGAAACTTAGCTCACTCACCAGCCACTCACCTCTTGCTATGTAGCCCAGCTCCTAACAGGCCACGGACCAGTATCCATCCTTGGCCCCGATGTTGGGGACTGCTATCCTACAGCACTAAAACATCGTGGACCATAGAAACACCGCTTGTTTAGGCAGAGTCTGGTGTTAAAGTACATTCCAGTGATCTTTATGAATCTATTTTACACATGAGCAATGGTCAGCTAGCACAGGATGCCTTTTTTTTTTTTTTTTTATTGTTAAATTTCATGGGTTGACATTGGTTGGTAACAATTAGACAGTTTCCAGATGTACAAGTCCACGTCACATCACCCATGCATTGCATTATGTGACCCCACCCAGAATCAGCTCCCCCACTACCACCATATGTCCAAGGATGCCTTCTTGAACAATCAAAAGAGGTTGTTTTTTTTCCTTCTTTGATTAAAAGTGCTGAAGAAAAAGATCACTGTGTTAAAAAAAGAGATCATAGCTAGGAAAGGAAATAAAGGGGAAGGAGGGACAACTAGAGAAGGTACTTAAATCTAGGATGTTAATGAACATTTTATCTAAATCATTTATATGAGTGTTTTTTAGTATTATTGACACAAGTGTCTGAGCTCTGCTATACATTGTTGAGAACATCTCATCAAGAAGCCTGTTCTGTCCTGAACTAGACCTGCAGAGTACAGTTGTGAATTTCTTTACCCTTGGCACAATAGAATAAGGAGATTATCATCAACTTTCCATTCATATTTTGTGGTGGTTTCTTAATTTATATATTTATTTACTTATTTGTACAAATCTATCTTTGTCTGCCAGAGCTCACTCTTCAGGCCGGCTTGCTATGAGGATTACTCCTGAAACAACTTGAAAGAGAGGTTCTATTTCTTTCTCAATAAAGATTGATAGTGTTTTGAGAGATTCAGAACTTCCTTTGATTACTCCACGAAAGGGAGTGGAGAAGATCATTCTGCAGAGCGGGAGCTGGGCCTGTTCCTCAGCTCTTCTTTGTGTACTTTCTGAGTTGAATATTTCTAATCACAAGCATCTTCTGTTTCAGCCCCTTTACTAGCTCATCTGCCCCAATGAAAAGTTTATTTTTTCACTTTGGAAGTCTGACCGTTCTTTTCTAAACAAGTTTGTCCAACCTGCAGCCCACAGGCTGCATGTGGCTCAGGATGGCTTTGAATGTGACCCAACACAAATTCATAAACTTTCTTTAAACCTTATGAGATTATTTTGCAATTCTTTTTTATCTCATCAACTATCACTCATGTTAGTATATTTTTATGTGTGGCCCAAGACAATTCTTCTTCCAGTGTAGCCCAGGGAAGCCAAAAGTTTAGACAACTCTGTTCTAAGAGAGGCTAATTTGTGCTCTGTAGTTTTCACTCAGGCACTGTAAATGAATGACTGTGGACTGGCCTCTCATTCATTACACTTGAGCAAAAGCTGAATTAAGGGATGGTGGACAACCATGGGAAAAATTCCAAATACTTTGTATCTCTTATTGCAAAATGATTTCTACATTGTGATGAAAGAAGTGAACATTTTATTTAAATTGTTTAGATGATTATTTTTTAGTAAATCAGAGAGGGAGAAAATTTGGAATTTTAATTTACAACCAATTTGGTTTGCTTTTTAAAGTACATTTATTTTAGTCTTTTTTTTTATTTTTATTTTTTATTTTTTTTATTGGTTTTGACAGAGAGAGAGAGAGAGAGAGAGAGAGAGAGAGAGAGAGAGAGAGAGAGAGATACAGAGAGAGAACTGAACTGGGGGAACTCCCCAGTTCAGCATATGGGTCCGCATGGGCCAGGGCCGGGATTCGATCCTCGGTCCCTGGGGCTGCATAGTGAATGCTTAACCCACTGAGCCATCCCATGGTTTGCTTTTTACAATAATGATCATAGGCATTGTTTAGTAACATCCCTACTTTTTTGTTTTCTCTCCCTGGAAGAAAATGATAATGTTTACAATTCTTAGCATTTTGGAGATACTGTACTTAATTCGGGTTTATTGGGAGTTTGGTATAGTATCTTTTTGATTGGAGCTGGGCACTATAATTCTGTGTTAGAGAGTCCAGGCTATTAGTTACTCCCAGCTTGAAATGATTAAACTCATTCTTCTACACTTAGTAATCACATGTATTTGTGAGTATTCAGAGAATAAACAATAGGTGACCCCTATTATCACTTACTAAGTGTCTAATATTTATTAGTTTATTGAATTTCTTAAAAACTCTGTGATATGACTATTATTATTGTCTATTTTGTAAGTCAGGAAGCTGAGGCATGTTTATTAAATGATAGAACCAGGCAGTCTGGTTCTAGTGTTCCTCTTTACCACAATACTTTGTATCTAACTCTGCTTTTCATAATTTATTGCTTTTTTATCATTGTCAATAGGTCAGTACTTGGTACTTTAAAGATGAGATGAATATACCAGTATAAAATTTTGACTTTTCAAATTTTCTTATCAAATTGCTCGTAAGTGCTAACTCTGATCTTTAGGGGACTAACTGAATAGTCTCACTAGTAGCTGCTTAACCATGAATTCAGGCTTAGATATTTTTACTTATCTCTGTCAAATAACAGGTTATTTCAGGAAAGTAACAAAGAACATCTATTCATTCAGTCATGTATTCACTGATCAAACATTTATTGAGGTATTTATTATATATCTAATCTCATGGTTACATGCTAGAGCCACATCCAATCTTCTCCTCAAGAAATTTGCAGGTAAGTAACTAGCTAATAAAATGCAATGAGAAAAGTGTTACAATAGGACAGACAGAGAATGCAGAAGGAGTTATTTGAACAAATTGGTCTTTTCAAGCAGGAAGTGACAAGGTCAGATTTGCTTCTAGTGAGAAAATTCTGACAGCTTTTTAAAATGTGAACTAAAACAGAGACTCGTTATTTTTTGAGGCAAAGGAAATAGCACGTAAAGTTTGATGCAAGTAGTGGCTTTGGTACAGAATCAACAGGATTTGGGTTTTAGTTGGATATTGCAAAGTAAGATGGAAAGAAAAGTCAAGGTAACACTAAATTTTATAAATAGGAAATTGAGAATATGTTATAAGATGTTACTCTTAATATGTGAAGAGAGGATGTAGTATAAGGAAATATAATTAATAGCTTAGAATATACAAGTAGATAGAACCATTAGATATTCAGAAATGTGTTAGAAAAGTTCTAACTTGAGTGTAGTCAAGTCTTCACTTGGAAACCATTGTTATCCTTCGTCCATGAAATATTGGTTTGTTTGGTTTTTTTAGAGTGTTTCAGTAGAATGTGGAACTAGTGGAGAGCAGAATACAATTGACTAAAGTGTAAAAGATGGGAAATAGGAAATTATTTTTTAAAGTTTTACATGTAAATGGAAGAAAGGAGACATAAGGTAAGCTCAGAGTAAAAGATGGTTCAGAGGAAGTTTGCTAGAGTAATGGGCCTCTGAACAGTCTCAGAGTGGAATGAGACAGTGAAATCATGGAGACTGAAAGTAATAGAAAATAGGAGAATAGGAAGAGAAAATTCCAAGAGAATTTAGGGGAAAGTAAGTTCCAATGCATTCAAAGAAAAGTTCATTTTAGGCAGGGGAAGGTAATCTACGGCATGAAAAAATTTAAAAATGAGATATTATCTCTCATTTATTTTACCCTAATGTGTCAGATGGAGGTATCTCTGTCCCCTAAGCATTAACCAACTTTCATTCAACCTAAAATTTACAGATGGCACACATTCAAACTGCCTCCCCACTTTTTTCTTCTAATTCACTGGAGTGGGATAGGGGGAAGGGAATGCTTATTGAAGTAATTTGGTAAACTGGCCACGTGTCATACCAGCGCATGGACACTGAGGTCTGGCTGACTATATTTAACCCCAGGTTTCAGTACTTACTAGCTGTGTAAACTTGGACCACTTACTTAACATCCCAGTTTCTTTTCTTTAAAATGAGGATAAAAAGAATATTTACTATAGGTATGTGTGAGGAGAGAGTGAAATAATAGAGGTAAGATACTTCAAATAATAGAAAAAACTGTTAGCTATTCTCTTCTCCCAGTCTCCACTTTCCTCATGTAGCAACCGCCTCTCCTATGCTATTGATGCCTTCTTTAATTTTCACAACTCTGTCTCTTTCATTTCCCCAATAACAAAAGTAATTCATACTAACACTTCAAGTTCGGAGATTTGATTGAAGATAAAACTGGTAAATAAGATTAACGAGAATACACATAGAGAGCAATCTTCTACTAGCGTACTGTTTTCTCCACTCTTTTTCCTTTTCAGCTCTTTTTTCTCTCAGATGGATCTGGAGCTTCCACATTTTTCTTTCTCTGTTGTGTAGTATAATTTTTCCTCTCTTCTGAAGCCTTGTCACTCAGCTCATGATGATTTACCTTCTAGTCCAAATACTTTACCAAGTTCTGCTTTGTTTTGCTTTTTCTTGTTTTTCTTTCTTTCTTTCTTTCTTTCTTTCTTTCTTTCTTTCTTTTTTCTTGTTTTG
>PVKE010026958.1:0-21942 GCA_004027555.1 Craseonycteris thonglongyai
GTCTTTGTTACTTTCACTTTTATATTCCACCTATAAGTGAGGTCATGTGTTTCCTGATTCTTTCAGTCTGACTTATTTCGCTTAATAAGATAGTCTCTAGGTCCATCCATGTTGCCAGAAATGACTGTAATTTATCATTTCTCATCGCTGAGTAGTATTCCATTGTGTAAATGTACCACATCTTCTTTATCCAGTCGTCAAGACATTTCTGTGCACACCCGATTCTTTCCAGAAGCCTTGACTGCACGGGTGCTGAGCTGACCGTATCACCTGCTGTTCAGGTACAGCCCAGGAAGGCTGCAATCCATCCACCAGCTCAGCCCTAGGCAGAACACTGGCCATGTGGTTGGGGCCTTGATCCCCCCATTAGCCAGGGCAGAGAGGCACCGTTGCTTGCTAAAGCATTCAAGGAAAGGTTTTGTTAAGATCCTGAATGAGCTCAGCCAGGTAAAAATGTTTCAGGACTTGTTTCTGGAGACACTGGGGCAGCAAAACATGAGATGGAGCCTGTAAAGGCCTTCAGACTGAGTTTCAGTACTTGGCCCCACCCCGAAGTCCCTCAGCAGGTGTGGCATTCCCATGTGCCAGCCCGTGTCTGAGCCTCATAAACGGGTGAATGCTGAGAGCAGCCTCCATCGCTCACAAATGAGCTTGGTTTAAAGTTCAAGTAATAACTGGATGGTGACTGTTTGTCTCCGACCAACACTCAGCACAAAAAAAAAGGTTGCACTTTTTTCTAAAAGGCAGCAAATGTGGACAAATATTAGCTCTTGGAAATAAAGGGGGAAGTTATTCATTCACTCAGCAGCATTTTCCAAGCTATCAATCTTCCGGGGATTTCTATTGCTTTAATCATCAAGGTTGTTTATTTGGAGCCATTTCTGAGAGAATAAAAGTACCTTTGGCCTTTATCTGCTGTCATCAAAGCATCCATTAGGGGGCTGGAGCCCTGTGGGGAGGCTCAAGGGATTATTCAGAGAGGTTTTCTGAAACGCACAGGAATTCTGCTTTTTCTCCTCCCTGGTATGGCAGTCAAGTTTAAACTGTAATCTGAAAGGTTGGGTTTATCGTCAGGTTTAGACCATTTGAACAGGATTTTGTTCAAGGCAAACCTACAGATAAAAGCACTTGAAGTGGCTTGGAACAAAGGCTTGGCTGCCTGGAGAAATTGTGTGGTTTCTGACATTCCCTGAGCCGTGGTGTGCGAACATGTACAGCGCAGTCCCCGGCAGCCTGTAAAATAACAGGTTGTCAGCTTCCGGCCGGAGGAGCCCTAAGGAGAAGCAGGTAACGAGCTGACTGCTTCCCTCTCTGCTGGAATGTGCATGTTGGCTTCACCCAGTGAGCCGGAAGTGGGATGAGAAAGAATGGGAAGTATGTGGACCCTGTGGAGAAAAGCGTGTGTGCGCGCACATTCACACACACACACACCAGCTCATACAGTGCATGACACACACTTGCACACACTCACCACATGCATCCATTTTCCACACACACGGACACCACACATATACACACTCATCCCCCCTCACTCGTGCCCTGACTACGGCCACACCCTCCCACCCCTCAACACCCTGTGCTCCATCACTGTCCAGTTAGAGGCTCAGCTTTTCAGATCCCACAGAGCAGCCTGTTCATCAGATATGGGCAGCTCAGAGTGACAAGACCCCCCCCCCCCCGTCTGTGGGTGCCTTCAGCTATCCCTGGCCCTGCTCCCCCAGGGGGTGCTGTCTGAGCTCCTGGGGAGCAAGGGTGGGAAAACTTCCGCTGGCTGGAAAACCCATGCGTCGCTGCCCGTTCTCTCATCCTGGGGCTGTGAGGAACACTTGCTGTGACTTCCTCCTGAGGCTTCTCTCGCAGCGTTTCGCTGTGTCAGCTGAGTGCTCAGTGCTTGTAGCCAGGTCAGCAGCAAGCTGCACAGGAGTGCGCATGTGTACACTCACACACACACCACACAGCACACACCCCCACTTATCTGTTAAAAGAGAGGAAACCCCAGCACCCAATTGTGCACATGAACATGGACACACAGACAGATACAGCCATTTCCGTCCCCGCCCTGGCCCCCGTGAACAGACACATCACGTGTGCATACTTGCACATACCCATTAATAAACCCCCAGGGAGCGCCTGAGCCTGCTTGTGTTAGAAGTATTTCCGGAATGGCCCAGGCCTAGCAGAGCGAAGGGGAAGGTCTTTACCCGCCAGGCTCAGAAAGACGCAGATGTTGTTAGAGTGGGATCGTGCCAGATGCTGGAGATAGTTAGGGCACCAAAGTGGCAGGTCCTGATCAGAAGACCAGAAGGGGGGTTCCCCTTCGATGATGGGGGAGGGTGATGAGATCAAAGCGGGAGGAGGGCTGGGTGCCCCACTCAGGGTCTTCGCTCAGGCCCTGTGGCTGGCTGTCTCTGTGGCCTTGAGCAAGAATCTCTCTTGTTCTGAGCCCCTGAGGCTCCGCTGTACAAGGGAGCTAATGTGAAATGCTGATGTGAAATGCCAGCGAACAAAATGGAGGTGAGGTGCTTGATGACATTGACGTGGGGAGGTTCTTGTTATTGTAATTACCTTTCAGCAGAGCTGTGCTGACCCCCTGGCTCCTGGTTTAGAGCTCTGAAGTCCTCTCTTAAACAGTCACTGATGTTTTTCAACAGTGTATTCAGGGTACTCGATTTTCATTTTCCAGATACTTTGGGGTCCCTGAGTAAGGGGGTGAGATGACCTGGGGAGCAGAGAGGACAATGTGGTTTGTGGCGGTTTGGTGGTGACGCCTGGCCAGCCTGCAGGGGCCCAGCTCTGTGTGTGTGTGGTGGGGGCTGGTGGGGGCTGCACACAGGTGAGCCCCCTGCCTTGTCGTGACCAGCATTCCACTCTCAGCGCGTTTTCATCGTATGTGTGCAATAGGGGTTTGCTGAGCTGGTAAACTGAGTTGCATTTTCTGGTCTAGTCACTAGTTGGAAATACTGTGGATGCCAGGATAGGTTAACAGGTTGAGAGTGCTTATCTTGCAACCATAAGGTCCGGGGTTCGATTTCCAGCCCCGGCCCATGCGGAACTGTGGTACAGCTGGTAACTACCGGGAGGGCAGCAGAGGTTCCCGTCTCCCATGTGGGAGGCCCCTGGTTCAGTTTCCACCCCACACAGACACCAGTGTAAAATAAAACTATGTGACAACTCATGATATATAACTATGGAAACTGCTCTGGGCCCTCCCTTCTCTCTTTCTCCCACCTTCTCTCAAACAATAATATAAATCTTTTTAAAAAAGAAAAAAGAAGTGCCACAAGAAAGTCAGAGTTTATTCTGTGTGTCATGGGAGACACGTACAAAGAAAAGGTTACAGAATTCCAAGCGGTCGCCTCTATGGCAAATATCTTCTGAAAGAAACTGCCCCTGGAATGGCTCATGCGGGGTGGATGGCACATCCTGCTTCAGATCTTCCGCCCTGGCAAGCTGTGGCTGCTGTTTCTGGACCTTCAGACACAGTCATTGTCGTGTGGAGAGACCTATAGAGTGGCTCCAGGAATTTGTTTGGGCTCATGCCAATTTCCCTTGTCAAATAGGCTAGCTCCTCATGGACCACATGCTCCTTGGTATGGCCATTTTATCCAGAAGCAAACTGGAAGCCCACACCCTGCTCTGCACAGTGACGCCCTTGCCCCACTCTGGCAGTGCCCATTCATTCCTGTGTCTGTTGGTTTCCCTTCTAGTCTGTGAGCTCCTTGTATCTGGTGATCATCTTCATTCATCTTCATGCCTGGCCCCCAAGAGACAGTCAGTCTCCAGAACGGACTTGCTAAGGGTTGAGGGAGGCAACAGGACATGGCGGGCTATCTGGAGGCTGGTGGCTCAGAGCTCCCTAGATGGACGCTGACTGTTTCCGGGTCCCGGAGTCCCACCCTCAACTGATTGCTGCCCAAGAGCATGGGTGGGGATGAGACCTGGTGGAGTTTGGAAACGCAGCCTCTCATATCCAGATGTGCACACCATCCCCAAAGACAGCTCGTTTCCTTCTTTGGGTGTGAGTTGAAAGCAGAAATTTCAAATTAAAGCCTAGTCTCACAACAAAATCTGACCCCATGGAAGATGTGTATTCCAGTCGATGTGTTGCTGTTATTGTTTAAAGAGCATTTTTCCTAAACAAAATGTACCACTAGCATAAGAAGATTTAATTACTACTTTTTATCTTCTCCCCACCTCATTCTTAGGCATTCCTGGAAATAGGAAGATTATTCACTAAATGACTGAGGTCAGCAGTTTCTTGAGCTCATGCGTACATTTGCTTTGAGCTCTTAACAAATCAACTCTGATTCAGCCAATGAAAGTGCTAGGGCTTTGGTCCCAGCCACTGCTGTTCTCTTGTGGGTTGACAGGGGCCCTCAGGAAAATAGACCAGGTAATGCCAGGCAACGGGAGAGCAGAGGCCTGTATTCTGCCCATTTAGTTTATGACTGGGTAGTTGCTGGAAGGTGTGGTATAGGAAGAAGCATAACGGCTCTAGTGTCAGATGGACCTCAGGTCTTACCCTGACTGCTTGTCAGACTGGCTATGTTTATCTATGAACTTCCTTGAACCTATTTCACTCTTGCCAAATTTAACAAGAAATTAGTGTTTATTCATTGTTCTGCTTTAAGGTCTGACATTCTCTCAATGGCACACAAAAACATACAACAATAATGAACGCCACTCAGCAAGACACTGCCACATGTTGATGTGAATGCAGCTGTGAGACACTGATATACCAGGGTTCTGAAACCCCACCAATTTGTTTGTACAGTGCTGCCAATGAAAGCACACAGTGGCAAGTTCCCAAACTTAATTGTCAGATGACGTAGTACTTGGCATATAGCAAACGTTGAATAGTAGCTTTTATTATTATTATTATTATTTGGGTGAATAGTAAATCTTAGAAATTCATATGACACTTAGTTCCTGGGACTTATAAAAATGAAAGTTTTATGAAGGTAAGAGCTATTTTGTATCCATTAAAGTTGCCATGGACTTTGGTTCTTTAAAAGATTAAATTCACATTATAAAAATCTGTTATACACTTTTTCATAAATACACTGACTAGATCAATTTCAAAATTTAAACTAGGTGTAGTTTTTCTGATTCTGATTAACCATAAAGTCAACAGTGTTGATGTACAGAGGTATGGGTATTTATATGTAGTAGAATATAAAATTCATATATCTATAAATATATGTGACAACTATTTATTACCTTATAGTCATTCTAGTAACTATAGATACTGAACTCGACTTAGCTAATGGTCATATCCATTTGCCCCTTGTGTCAACTTAGTGTCTAATATCAATCAGATTTAATACCCATATAATATAAAATCTGATATAGAAACATTAATAAATATGCACATACTATACCGATATATGTGGTTATAAAAATATGAATGTGTGTTTATTCTAGGTATTGAATTATTTCAGGTGCCCAGGTCTTGGGAAAGCCCACTGTGGGGAAACATAAGCTGAAATATTGGCCCTGGTTTTCACATGATGGGGGCGCAAGCATACCTGAACAACATGGGTTGGTGGCATGAAGCCCAGAGAGAAACTCAACCAGAAATTCCCGAGGGTCGGGGTCCTAGGTTGTATCATGCATATTTGATCCAAGGTGGGACTGTGGTTTGTCAGAACATGGTTAGGTCCTTTAACCCCAAGGGTGAGAATCACTCGACCCCATTGTTCAGCTCTGTACGAGTTATCACCACTCCACTCTGTGTGGCTGGGTAGCTGCTTCATTTTATCAACCTGAAATCTCTCTCTCTCTCTCATTCCTGGCCATTTCCTTTTCTCCTCTCCTCCAGAAGACTGGAAGAGCAGGTCACGACCTTTCTTGTGCACAGGCTCGGGCCCCAAGAAGCCAGAAAGATAACAGCAGCTCTTCAAAGCTGGTCAGATCCCTGATAATTGCCCAGAGGATTTTCCCAGCACTTACAGGGAAGAGGGTTAGGGGAAGCTGCTACGCTTATCCAGTGTGGGGGTGCTACTGCAAGGACTGGATGTGTGTGAGACAACTGCTTCAAGGGATGAAAAGGCACTTCAGGGTGACACCCTGCTGGGTACACCTCAGGGAGCAGGTGCCAAGGGGACATTTCCAGGACACAAGTCTGTGAGCTGCTTTCATATAGCTGAGAACTGTTTTAGAATAAATTTCAGTCCATCAGTGTTTAAGAGAACATACTGCTACACATTAAAATAATATACGTTATGTATTATTATGCAGTAATTGTAGGTATACATATCTAACATGCAAGGTATCAATAACAATTTATATCCTGAGCACCTACTATGTTCTAGGCACTTGGATATATGTTATCTAATTGATTGCTGTACCCACAATATACATATCAAACCCATTTTACAGATGTGGGAATTGAGGATTTGAGAGATTAACTGGCTCAAAGCAAAACTGGGTTTTAATCTCGGGCCTTCTGCTTCCAGCGCCCGCTGTTTCTACTGTTGTGATGGGTAAACTAGATGACTTCAGCTGTGGAGAGACTGAGTTTAAGACCGTGGATCACTGCCACATTCCTACAAACACCAGCCTGAGTTATTTGCTTTTAAATGACACTACATCAAATTATGAAAACACCTGTGCTTTGTGTGGAAATTGGAAGAATACAAGAAGGCTATTGTTCTCTAAAAGTCACTTACTTCTGCTTGTTAATACTTAGAGCTCTTTAGATACCAGTGCTTACCATAAACATAATACTATAATGATGTAGTCAGCAAATGTATATTGTGTACCTGCTATGTGCTGTCACAGGGAATGCAGCAGTGAAGTAATTTACAGATTTGCCTATCTTCCTATAGCTCACAAGGAAGTGATAAGTGATGAATTATCAATGAACCTGTTTCTTTGGGACATTTTGTCTGTAAGTGGAGAGAACTCAGCTGGACTTCCCTTGGACGGAACACATGTGCTTCATCTGTCTAAGTGATAAGACATGGGGTGGCCTGGCCTCAGGGACTTGGGACTGCAAAGCCAGCCTACATTTTCTTCCCTCATCTGGACCTCTCTTGATGAATGGGCTCTGTCTGCTTAGGCTGGCCTTAATCTCTTTGCCTAAGTCACGCTTCTGCCCCTCCTAGGCCTCACTTTGTTCAATGTCATTGTCAGAGAGGGAATGCTTCTCTCACTCTCTCTCTCTTTTTTTCCTGTTTTAAAAACCCAAGAAAAGGGACAGATAGGTCCAGTATCTGCTGAAGGCGGGGAGTGAGGCTGAATTTCTGACGCCACCACTTTCCTGTGAACATATAGACACTGAGATTGGGAGAGCACCACCTCCCAGGGGACAACTGTATTGGGCAAACAATTCATATCCACCACAAACAGTCATTCTTTCAATACTATATCACACACAATGGGCTTTTATGGATGGTTCCCTACTCCAACTAACCCCATCAGCTTTGCAGGACAGAAATGATTATTCTCATTTGACAGATGAGGAAACTGATGTCAAAGCTGGGCCAGAGGTTACATGGCTAAGTTGCAGAGTCAGAATTCAAATGCTGACTTTCTGGACTCAAATTTCAAGTCAGTAAAGAGACAGAAAGTCTTTCTGTATTTCCAGAGATGGATTTAATTGTGCTTTGTATAATTTTCGGGCTACATGCTTCCTGGTGTGTGGAGGCCTTGAACACTGGAAATTACTACAGTTTTCATAATAGCTCTCAATTAAAAATTTGTTGGGTCAGTAAGAAACATGCCTTTCTGGCCAAGCTATTTTAGACAGCTGATATTTTGTAATTGCATGCTAGTTTTAGGTGGTATGGGGCAAAATACATTAATTGGATTTTTCTAAACCATCCGTTTTATCACTGTGGGAAATTTACAGCATCCATCATGTCTTTATGTCAAAGCTTTTTGTTTGTTTGTTTTCTTACTGAGTTTTCTTCAAAAGCAAGAATAGAATCAGGATTCCAGGAACACTTATTCCCTCATCCATCTATTCATCTATTCATCTATCCACACATCCATCCAAACATCCCTCCACTGACATGTTCATCCATTATGCCATCTATTCATTCAAAAATTTATTTGCCACTTGTTTTATGCCAAGCCCTGTCTGCGCTAACTATTGAATGAAATAAAGATAATAGAACACAAACTCTTTCTTCACAGTGCTCTCAATCAAGGTTGGGTGACATCACCTATTAACAAATCTAATGCCAAAGGCTCCTTTTCTAAGGCCTCCTACAACTCTGTGATGGACTGAATGAATTACTCAATGCATAGTAGGTAGCAGAATGTTTCTAGGCCAGTAAGAACTGTTAAACGAGGATAAGTTCATATGGCATTAGTACATTACAGAAAAAGGTACCAGTACTAGGGTCCTGACACAGAAAGTAGGGTTAAGAGAGATGAGTGACAGAATTCATCTAATACTGTCCAAGCGACATGAGCCCTCAACCGTTGATTCCCTAAGGAAGCTGCTGTTCTGAGGAAGAGTTCCTGGAGTTCAGGTGCAACAGCCTTCCCCACTCATTCTACTTCTGTTCTGAATATAATCTAATCAAACAACATGTGGGGAAATCATTTTAATTCTAAGGTACCAGGATGCCAGGATGAGGCAGAGGGTGGGAATATCACAAATAGAGTTTTCAAGTGCTTTAGCACTTTCATGCGGATATTCTCGATTACCACCAAAAAGGTTAACATTCAGATTCAGTCATTATTCTTTTGCACTTTTAGCTAATTTGACTCTGGCAAGGGAATTCCTCTAAGATGAAGTACCCAACTGATCAAGGTCAAAACTGTGGAACAAAAGCATTCATCTGAGCTACTGTCCTTAAAGAATCCAGCAGAGAACTGAGCAGTCCATCCAAAAGCAATCCCATCTGCATTACATTCTCACCTTCATCTCATTCCCCATCAAAACATGGGTGACGCCACAGTGAATGGAGTAATTCAGATGAGGGGAGAAAGCCACACAGGCTCCTGAGAAGACGGAAAGGGGTTGTAGACAGGAAGTGGAATTTGAGCTGAGCCAGGAATGTGAGTCTGGTTTGGGCAGGTGGGGAATGTAAGTCACTGCACTCCAGGCTGAGAGAAGTTCAGGAACCCCGACCTGAAGGTAGGGCTCCAGGCGTGTTCAGAGAAACGGGCCTCGGTTGCCGTGGAAACTTGGAGAATGAGCAGATGAGGACGGGAATGTGAATTGGCTTAACATTGTGGACATTTGCAAGGCCTCGTTAAGAAATTTGGATGTTCTCCTGGGGAAATAGAGGTGTTAAGCTGGGAGAATGATGTGATCAGATGTATGTTTGTATATGATCACCCCAGAGGCCGTATGAAGGATGGACTGGAAGCTGGAGGCAGAGAATACAGTTGGCGGACTGTTGCACTTGTCCAGCATAATCAGTGTCTACTCTGTGAGGCAGAATCAAAATTTCCAGGGACTCTGTGATGCTTTTTGTACAGGAGGTCAGATGTGTTTCTGAATCATTACAACCTGTCCACACTCATAAAATAGTGTGTGTGTTTTATGTATTTATACCAGTTCTGCCAATCAAAATGGCACTATAATGAAGCTGTTTACACATAGACGCAAGCTCATGAGAAATTACTCAGCTTACATATATTTACTGAGCACAGATTCCCCACATGACATAGTGCTAGACTCCTGTGCATGGTAAAGAAAAGACATAGCACATGGATTTGTCCCCATTTTGGTTTATATCTCATTTTATGGTGGGAAAAAGCCACAGGGAGTGACAGGGGACGTGTCTTCCTGTCAGATCGGGACTAATTGGCAGGGCCCTGGGCCTGCTGAGGACCAGGAAGCCTGCATTTGGTCTGAAGCAGAGAAAAAGGGTTTCTGGGAACAGGACGTTAGGAATGAGATTCTTTGGTAGCACTGGGATCCATTCCTGAGCGAGACCTTTAGTGGACCCAGCATCTGGGTTTTGACGTTCTGCTGGGGGCCACATCTCAGTGGAACATTTCAGAACTGTTGGGTTACAGACACATGTCGGTTTAGGACTGATGGGATCACAGCCACACAAAGGTAGTAACATTGTCACCTATGCCAGATTGTCTTCTCCTGGAGGCAAAGGGAGTCACCCACAGGGCAGGGCAGATAACTGAACAAAGCCAAAGTTAGGTGGGACCTGTCACTGATGTGGCCAAGAATGACAATTCATGGCCAGGGGTCCCAGGAGCTTTGCAGTCCTCCTGGGTTTCTCCTCCTTTCCCAAACCTGAGCAGACAACAGCTCCAGGTGGCTGATGGTTTGAAGTTGCTCTCAGACAGTGACAAGCTTGGTGTTCTGCGTGCCTCTGAGATATGCCAAGAAGAGAAGCCACAGGGTGGGGGAGGGGAGGCCTGGGTGAACTGGTGGCTACACAGCATCTCACTTGGGAAAATCTTGGGAACAATGACAAACATTTGAGCAGCATTTCTCTGTATAAGGCATCTGTCATGATTCCTCACAGTTTTCTAGATGAGAGAACCAAGGCTCAGAGAGGACACCGTGCTACCTCCAAAGACTACCAGGCCATGAGTGGCCAAGTAGGGCCACAGCCCAAGTATTCCACCTGCAAGCCGCATGTTTGTTTCCTGCCAAAAGAGTCCCTTAAGCTTGAAAAAAAAAAAAAAAAACCTTAGTGTTAGGATTGTAAACTAAAGACAACAATGTAGTAAATGCTTGTGTCAGTTTTCCAGGGCTGCCGCCACAACGCAGCACACACATTGAGTGCCTTAAACAACAGAAATTGATTTTCTCATGGGTCTGGATACTCAAGATCGATTCCTTTCTCCTGAGGCCTTTCTCCTTGGTTCGTAAATGGCCGTCTTCTCCCTGGGTCTTCCCATGGTCTCCCCTCTGTGTCTGTGTCCTGATCTCTTGCGATTCAGATACCAGCATATTATATGGGACCCTCTCTAATGTCCTCATTTTAACTGAATTACCTGTTTAATAATGTTACCTTCTGTGAGCGGTACTAGCGAGAAATTCGAAGGGTAATTTAAATGGTCTACGTATGAGCCAATACATCGGCCTGCCCCACTTTTTGCCCAAGATGCCAAAGCCAATATATCAGCTCGTCACACTAAAAGGGTTAGAGGTTACATTCCTACATATAGTCACATCTGAGGTACTTCAGGTTACAGCTTCAAAATAGGAATACCATGGGGGTGGGCACACACAATTCAGCCCATAACA
Source organism: Craseonycteris thonglongyai (assembly GCA_004027555.1). Lineage (NCBI taxonomy): Eukaryota > Metazoa > Chordata > Mammalia > Chiroptera > Craseonycteridae > Craseonycteris > Craseonycteris thonglongyai. The sequence continues at coordinate 11,183 of PVKE010026958.1, forward strand.
ATGCTTAACAAATGTTTATTGTATTAAGAATATCTACTTGACATGGTTAAGGAAGTTTTGTGAGGCTCAATGGAGACAACCCATTCATTTATTTCATCACAGAATGCTTACTGAATTCTCTACAGTAAATACTTTATAAATTTTTTAAAAGATTTATTTTATTGTTTTGACAGAGAGAGAGACAGAGACAGAGAGACAGAGAGAAGGGGGAGGGCCCAGAGTAGTTTCCATCATTGTATATCATCAGTTTTCGACATGGTTTTGTTCCATACAGGTGGGTGGGGGCCATGTAGGATGGGAACCAGGCTGAGGGCCTCCAGCATGGGGGGCCCACCCCTGCAAGCTGGGAGACAAACTGGGGGCCTCCCACACCTGGAAAGCTCGCTCCAGCAAGAACCAAACTGGGGGCACACCCCAGTTCAGCATATGGGCTTACATGGGCCGGGGCCGGGATTCGATTCTAGGATTCTGGGGCTTCAAAGCTGAGCCATTCTGGCTTCCCCTACAATAAATATTTTGAGTCCCTTGTTTACAGTAGAGCATTGACAACATGACATGATCATTATGATTTTCATCTCATAGACATGCAAGAGGAGGCACAGGGAAGTTCAAAGATATCGTCACAGTTCCACACATAAAGAATGGGGGAGTAGGGATTCGAACTTGCACCTTAGCTGCCAACTTCAGTCTCAAAATAAAAAAATAAAAAATAACAAATAAAAGAAAACAAATCAAAATGGCTGGGATTTCACAGCAAACGTAGTCTGTTCCTTTCCCACTTGTTCAGCTTTCACTTGCACTGAAATTATTAAACTGACAAGGGAGGGTGGTGGGTGGAATGCAGATACTATTGCTTTCAGCAAATGAGGCTCCTTGGAGCAACCCTTTCTTATGGACTCAGCCGGGGGAAGGAGCCCCTAGCCAGAGGGAATCAAATACTTTTCAAATGTCTCATTAAAATAAAAAGGTGATTCTTGCATTGGTACCATGATAAAGACTACAAAGCAGCAACATGAAAACTCCCTGGTTTACGCTGCTGAATAGGCCTCAGCTCCGGCCGCAGAATGAATTAGCGGCCACCCCATTATCTGTACGCCTCAGAGGGTGCAACCCTCGCTTTGATCTGCCAGTGTCAAGGAAACTGATAAAAACTCGTTCTGTTTCTAAGCTTTCCAGGCCTGAAGTTCTCTTTTCCCGTTAGCACGCTATAAATGACCCTCTGAAGTGGCTGCACATTCTTTCACAGCCTTGTGTCCAATCTATTCATAACCACGGTTATCAATTATTATACCAGCTGGAATTTCTGGGGGCCAGGAGGCTGTCAGGAGCTATAATTGTGGTTCAGGGATAAAAGCAAAAACACACAAATTTTAACCAATCATAATTAACTTCTTCTCAAAGTGCAAGAAGAAAAAAAAAAAAAAAAAAAAAGACTCCCCCCAAAAGAAAACAACACAAAACCAAGGCTTATGAATCCGTCTCAGCTAATCACTCTTGAAAGCAGCCGTGGAGGGGGACAGGGGTGCTTTTATTGTGATGGTCGCTCCCAATTGGCCTGTGGCGCCAGGGTCCCCAGGAAGGAGCGGGGCCAACTGGCAACGAGAAAAGTTCTCAAATCATTGGGGCCTTTTTTTTCCCTTTTTTTTCCAAATCTTAAAAAAAAAATAAAAAAATAAATCCCTCATTTTTCAAAGTAGTGTGATGTTTTCCAAGCTTCTGACAGAGCTTTGAATAAAGAGGCATCAATTTCTCATTGAACCTGAACAACTGATTGACTGGTCCAAAATATTTCATTAAACAGAAGTTCGGTGGCTGCTATGACATTAATAAAGGAGGCACGTGTGACCTGGAAGGGGGCCTGAGGAATCCGATCCTCAGGCTCTAGGTCAGGCAGCAGGATGAGCTGGGGAAAGCCCAGCACAGGGCCTGGCACTTAGTAGGTGCTCAAGAGCCCAGCTCGTATCCCTGCTCTGCTCTCTTCTTAGACTGGCCAACAGCCAAATGTCTTGAAGGCATCTGGCTAGTGGCAATGGCATCTGAATGGAAGGCTCATGATGTCATGGAAAAAGCATGGCTTTGGAGTGTGACAGCTCTCAGTTTAGAAGCCTCTCTGAGACTCAGTGTCTTTCTTTCATAATGGCGGATTTGTAGAGTTACTGTGGGGGTTGGGAAAACAGCTCCAAGCAAAGCAACTGGCACAAGGTAGGCGCTAAATAAATGTTAGCCAGGGCCCCTGATGGTGGTTCTGAGATGTGGTCTCAATAACTATCATTTCTGACAAGGGGCTACAAAGATCACCTCCTTCCTCTACCTTGTTTTTTCGTATTTGCACGGACTCCTTTTACAACCCTTGTTAGGCCAACTGTTCTGAGCAAGAGTTAGAGCCTTCTTATAGCACAGATGCTGGGGAAGTACAACAGAAGAGGAGATATTATGGAACGCTTTCCAGAACCAAGAAAATAGACATTGATGAAACAATTAAGAGATATCATTATTTCCACATACAGTATCAGCTTACAGAAAATGATATTTGTATTTTGTTCATTGGTGTTTAGCATTGCAAAAGCAGTCTAACAAGATCTCACCGGTGTGTATTTCCGTTGTGTTATGAGGTCAAGATTCCAACTTCATTTGTGATTGTTCTTGAGATAGATGCAGCCCAGGAGTTGGTGGTTCTAGGAAAAAGCAGACCTCGCCAATGTCCTGAAGTTTTTTTGCAAAGATGCATTTCCTTAAAACCTACATATATGGTAGGAGACGGTATTTGAAGGTACGCTCCTTACTGAGTCTGAGTTGAAGACTAGATCAGTCAGAATAACTATTACTTAATTAATTAATAGTATTAATTGTCCAAGAGTATCAGACTCTGAAGTTGCAAGGGCTTAACACAATCAGGGTTATTTTTCACTTGGATGGCATTGGCTGGGAGTGGCCATCTGGATTGCATAGTTGGACAGGCTGTGGGGACTTTTGCATTCAAGGATTTTTAACCTGGGAAGAGAAGGATGGACGAGACGTGCAAATTTGAAACAGCTTCAGCCTAGAAGTGAGACAAATGACTGCTTCTGCTCACTTTGATCTGAGCTGTTCCGATGGCCCACATTAATTGCATGGAAATCTGGAAAATGTAGGGAAGCACGTGACGTATCTGCTGGGTGGAAATAGGCTCTGCACTAGGGGACACTGGAGATGATACTTTGGTTCTGAGCCCATGACACAGTGGGTGTTTCCAGGAGGGAAGGAAAATGAGACAAGGCTGTTGGGATATAAGTCCCTAATCAGAGGCGCTCAGTATCCATGAGGATGGCCCCTCAGGAAGAGTGCACAGTCTCCAAAGGCCATGGGAACCTTAGCCGGGGGTAGTAACAATGGGCAGTATTTTCGGCTGGACGATGCATCAGGTGAGGATTTCTGGGCTAATTATTGATCAGGAATGTTCACTGGTGCCAATGAAAGGCACTGTGGAGAAGGGGCTGTCAGGACATCCCTCTGCTAGGGAACTGGTGATAAGTGCCACCTGATGGGAAGGCCAGGCAAGCAGGCAGGTTAGTGACATACAACTGGGATAAGATAGGGAGGTGAGGACTTAGGTCAATGCAAGTGCCACGGTGCTAAAGTTCATCCCAGTAGACATCACCTACGGCAGTGGTCGGCAAACTGCGGCTCCCACGTGTGCAAGGAGTCAAAGAGCCGCAGTGAGCCGCAGTTTGCCGACCACTGACCTAGGGGGTCAGTACAATGTTCCTGGAGTGCCCTTGCAGAGGGTTTGGGGGGACTACCCAGTAGCCATCGCGGTCAAGAGAGGCTGAGCCTGCAGGGACAGATATTCTTACTAGTCTCTAAAAGGACCTGGGACAGGCTGGGACTGATAAAATAAAGGGTGTCCCAAAATTCACGCAAAAAGTAATTTTGATAGAAAACACAGGTTTATAATTAAAAATTGTAAGTTTTTATTGCTCCACAATGAAAATGCATTGTTCTTTCACGTAGCAACTCCATTTTTAATTACCCTGAACTGTCAGCTGTCACGCTGTTTTTTTTTCATTGGCAACACTTTACCGCACAAATGACACAAAATTCAAATCTTGTGTGAATTTTGGGACACCCTTTATATAATTCTCCTATGCAGAGTGGCTCCTATACTGTGATACTTGGACTGCATCACTTCTTTTTGCTTCAGATCTTCTTCTTGGGCCCTCTCAAGTGGCAAAAGAGAGGATCGCATTTCATCTGAAAAACTAGGGTCAAATGAGTGTGGGAGGCTGAGAATCATTTGGTCACTGCTCTATCAATAAGCGCTAAATGAACGCACAGACACCCAGTGCTGGCCTGGGGCTAGATGGTGCTCCCACTCCCTGCTGTTGGGGTCTACAGTCTAGTTCATGCTGCATTTCACTGAATCTCTGCAGAAGTGTGTTCTTGGTTCTTATTTCAACTCCAAACTTCATAAGTCCTGCTTTTCAATATGAGCTCCATCTTCCAACTCATCACTAGTTTAAATTTAGATGTGAAATAAAGATTCAGTCTACTTTCCAAAAACTATATTCTAGAACAAGGGTCAGAAAACTATGGCTGCCACCAAACCACCTGTATTTGGAAATAAAGTTGTGTTGGAACCTAGCCACGCCCATTCATTTGCATGTTGTCTGTGGTCAGCAGATTTGAGGAATTATAAGAGAAAATATACAGTCCACAAAGCCTAAAATAATTACTGTTTGGCCGTATGAAGAAAAAGAATTCCTGACCCCTGGCCTAGATTTTGCCGTAGAACATTTTATTATAGATGACCCATTGTGCCCTCTCTGAAGCCACACCATCCTCTGTGCATGAGACTCCATTCGCACTGTCTACTCAAGGACATCACTCTAATTGTCTCTTTATCCATAGTGATCTTTCATGGATCATTCCATTAGAATACAAACATGCTGTCATTCCTCCCATCTTAGAAAATAAAACCAAATAAAATCTTCTCCTGACGCTTCTTACTCCACCAGTGACTGCCCACTGTTCAGTGTCTCTTTACAGAGCAAGATTTCAAAAGTGTTGCGGACTCTAGTTTCTCTTCTGTCATCCTCTCTTAAACGTACCCAAACACCAAAACTGCTCTCGTTCATGTCATTGATTTGCCAAATCTAAATAAATGTCAGTTCTTGGTTCGCATTGTTCTTGACTCCCAGGAGCAGGTGACGCATGCGATCGCTTCCTCTCCCTTATTCATTTCCCACACTTGACTTTCAGAACACGGAGCTTTCACATCTCAGCTCCTACGTCACCTGCTGCTCCTTTTCAGCCTCTTGTGTCGATTCCTCCACTTTACCGTTGGAGAGTCCAGGGTTCAGTGCTTGATTTTCTTCTGTTCACTTTCCATTCACTCCCTTGATAGACTTAATCAATGTCATGGCTTTAAATGCAACCTCTATGCTGAAGACTCCATATTTTTATCTCCCCACCACCACCACCCCAGACCTTCTTCCTGTCCTTAGACTTGTATCTCACTGTCACCTCAACAGATAGATATGCATGCCTGTCAGTTAGACATCTCCAATTCAACATAATCAAAATAAAATTTGTAACAACACCTCCACCCCCACAGAAGTTGGGGTACTATCATCCTCCTACCTCTTTCATTCCCAAATTTTAGAGTCATCTATGACTCTTCCTTTATAGAGTATACCCAATTTATTATGAAGTCATACCAGTTCCACCCTCTTGCCCCCTCCACTACTACATCCATGCTGGACTCCAGACACTACATCTCACCCAGATCACTGCAATAGCTTCCAACTCAGTCCCCTGCTTTTACTTTTGCCACCCTTTCCCTTTTATGCCCTCAGTCTAGTCTTTACAAGTTTAATCACTCCTTTAAAATAGGTCAGATTATATACCTCCTTTCCTTAGTCCCCTCCAATGGCTCCTTGTTTTACTCAGAGTAATGCCAAAATCCTTCAAGAGTTCTAGAGAGTCCTACGTGAGTTGTCCCTACACAACCTGGCCTTGCCTCTCTGCCTCTGCACCCCTCAAACTATTCTAGCTGCACCAGCCTTCTTCAATACCCCCAACACATCAGGCTTCCTGGTGCCATAGGACTTTCATGCTGGTTGTCTCCTCTGCCTGGGACTCTCTTCCCCTTTTTATGTATCTTTGCTCAAATATCACCAGGTCAAGGAGGCCTGGTCCAGTTACCCTATTTAAAATGGCAACCTGCCCAGGGACATAAATTCCCATGCAATATAGTTACTCATGCTACAACAGCTATGTGTAGTGTCAGGTGGGTACTAGACTAATCGTGGGGATCACTACACAAATTATGTAAATGCCTAATCACTATGCTATACACTTGAAACTATTGTGAAATAATATTAAATGTCAACAGTAACTGGAAAAAAGTTAAATAATTCAAAGAAAAGAAAAAGAGAACAATTAAAAGTGCAAATCATTTTCTCCAAGATTGTTTTTCCCCTATTCCCCCCACCCCCCCACCCATGGCCTTCTCCCTCTCTATTATAATATCCTCTATTCCTCACTTGTTTGTTATGTCTGTTGTTGAGTGTTCATATCTCTCAACTAGAACGGAAGTTGTGTAAGGACAGAGATAATTGTGTCTTTGGGTCACTGATTTATCCCGTGTGCCATAAACAAGGCCTGGCTCAGTGCAGGCACTCAACAAATATTTGTCCAAGTAATGAATCATTAACTATGAAGTAGCAATCGATTTAGATGATTGATAGTGTTTTTCACTCTTACAGAAAAAGAAAAAAGAAAAACCCTGGCAGCAAGAGATAGACTTGAGACTGTCAGGAAGAGGCAGGCCTAGAACAACCCGGAGTGTATCGGTTTCCCTGCTGCTGACCAGAGGTCAGAGGTTCACAGGGCATGTGGTTGAGTGGAGCTCCCCACGTGAGAGGCCTGCAGGCTCCAGATAAGGGGGTGTCATGTGCAGGGACACCGGCTACCAGGAGTGCAAGGACTATTTTTACATAACAGAGGGGAAGATAATCCTACAGACGCAATGTCAAAGTCTAAAATGTGTTCTACCATCTCGGGGAGGCTAGCAAGTCATGCTGCTGATGCCAAGGGACACCTCATTCCCAGACCGTGTTTGAAAGACTTAGGAAGGAATCTTCAGGTTACTTCAGGAAAGATTTCCAAGACCCAATTTAGGGGCTCTTCTTGAGTGGGAAAAACATGGATTTGGAGTCAGGAAAATGGTTTCAAGTTATGTCTCTATCACTGTAAATTCTTCACACTGTGTGCAAATTTCTGAACCTCTTAGCACCTCAATGGACTGTTTTGTACAGTAAGGATACATGTGCCTTCTCTTTTAAGATTGAGCTTAGGATCAAATGAAACAACACATGCATGCTTTTATTATATCAATTTAAAAACCAATATAAGCTAGTTCTTAGGAATATACATGAAACCACAAAATGAGTGAACAACTTCTGCAAATTTGTGGAATATCACTTCATTTAGTAGATTCCAAAACAACTTAAAACTACTACCGGCCACTGTTATGTGAAACTCAATATGTGTTTAGCATGGTGAGGGTTAGAAGAACTGGAGCAAGGTCATTATCCTCAAGGAGTGACCAGCTCGTTGTGCAGAGGTAAAGGGACAGAGCAAGGCAGACAACAATGCTGAGATTCCTACATGAATGTGCCGGTGTCCTGAGCTTATTCATTCAACTGGTACTTCCTGACATTACTGTGTTCTGGTCCTTCTCAGATAAATGACTTCATGAGCTGCAACAACTGTGCAAGTATTTCTAGATTAAGTTTGCAAGTGGGGATTCTAAGTTTTCGATGGGTACAGTGATTTTCTCAATACGGTATTACCGTATATATTGAGCAAGTGGCAGAATCCAGCTCAAACGTGTTTTTTTTAATTTCAAGTCTTAAGATTCTTTTATGGCCCATGTGTGACACACATTCTTCTTTGCTCATAAGAATATGGCATTTTAAAGGAAGACACACCAGTATTGTGAAATCTCATGTAGCTACATACCTGTTTCTATGAAGATAATGTTTACCTGCTGTTACGGGCTAGATGTCTGTGTTCCCCACATTCATTTGTTGGAATCCTAGTTCCCAATGTGGTAATGGTAGGAAGGGAGGCCATTAGGTCATGAAAGTGAAGTCCTCATGAAAGGGATGAGTGCCCTTCTAAACGGGATCCCAGATGACCCACTACTGTTTCTCTTCTAAGGCTATAACAACAATGACAAAAAAAGTTCACTGGCAACCCAGAAGGCTCTCACCAGAACCCAACCACACTGGCACCCTGATCTCAGACCTGGCACCCTGGTCTTCAGACTGTGGGAAACAGAGATCTGTTGTTGATAAGCCCCAAGTCTGGGCACCTTATTATAGCAGCTTGCAGACTAAGACATCTGCCATAAACAGAAACAGGGCAGGCTCTCCATGTCATTTGGGACCATTTTAAGCCCAGTCACCTCATTCACTTAGTAAAGAACAACATCCTTTGTTCAGAAGTCAAGATTATACGGCAGGAAATGCGATGGCTGACTTGTGGTTAGTCATGTGCACTCACAGCTACACATGTGCATTAGGCAAATATCCAATATCCCTTGTGGAGTACAATTGCGTTGGAGAAGGAGACAAGGGATAAGAAGGTGTAGAGCCAGCAACAAATTGTGGTTCCAACTCTGTGTGTGATTCTTCTCACCTGCAAAGTGAAATAATTCCTTTGTGGATTCCCTGAGGGCAGGGCTGTGTCTCCCTCCCCTGCCTGCTCTTCCTCTCTCTGTCATCTTCCTACCACGTAGGGCTGCATAACTACCTGGTGCAAGCCCTGTGTTAAAACACAATTATCAGCCAAACAGATGTGGCCTCTCTCCTCATGGAGCTGAGAGCCAAACAGGAACACCAAGACCGAACAGTAACAGAAGGTGTAGTGTGGGCTCTCAAAGGCACACACTTCCTGCGGCTTCCCAGATTAGCGGATGGTTTTATTCCTCTTTGTATTTCCAGTGCTGAACAAGAGTCCCAACACCTAGTAGGTGTTTAGTAAATGTTGTTTTGACTGACAGCGCAAACAAATGAATGAAGGAATGAGGATGTTGATTTCAAAGAGCTCTGAGTGCTTCTAGCTTTTTTATCTTAAATTTATGTGAAGATTGTGCTGCAGGTTAATACCTTTTACAGTCTTCAGATGTCTGCTTCTGTCTTCCTTGGCTTTATGCATTCAGCAAATATTTGTAGGCTTTGGTAAATAACATTAAACGGCAGAATCCAAGTCCCTGAGCTCAAGGTGTTCACATTTCAGAATCAGAATGAGAATAGACCATAAACAAGCAAGCATAGCCTATAATATAAAGTCAGGCATGGAAAAATTCAAGTAAGATGTCAGAGAGTGATGGAGATATTTTTTCAGGGAAGGTTGTTAGGGATGCCTCTTTGAGAAGGGAACATTTGGGTGGACATCTGAATAAAATGATATTTTATTTAAAAACAAGGTCTTTGCATCACAAGTTATTAGGTGCCCAGTGCTAGCCCTTTCATTTCATGAATAAAATCTGAACCCAAGGCTGAAATGCTCTTTGCAGCAGCCCTGCCGTTTGGACATCTCATCTTGGTTTGATGAGTGATGGGAACTTTCTCATATCACAGTGTTGTACTGTCAGACATTTAGAATTGAGTGGGTTGGCCTGTAAATGAGCTCTAATGTGTCTTCCTTTGACATTTACCAATAGCTCTAGTTTTTCTTTTTCTGAATAGAGATTGCTAGTCTTTATCAAAATTATTATTCTCTTCTTCCTGGACCATACCTGGACTCCACTTCCCAGTCCCCTTGTAGTTAGGCATGGAGACCTGAGTCATAGCTGAGGGAAGATGGGCAGGAATGTATGCTGGCTTGGCCCATACAATGCTCTGGCATGAGCCTCCTCATTCATTCCCCATGTGCCTGCTGAACTCAGATAGTGATGAGGCCCTGGAGACAGTGGAGACACAGTTTGAAAGAAGTTCTGTGTCCCAGGATGAACAAATGAAAGAGAGAAACCCCATAGATTTATTTACTTTCCTAAGACCATCAACTTGAGCTAGAAACAGCCTTTGCCTTCATTGAGCTAATACATGTTCAGAATTAACCGTATAGCTGTATGAGGCTAACCCAAGTTTGGGTTTAATTTTATAGCAGCAAGTCTAGTTATCGTGACAAATACACCCTGGGACAGAACAATCACATCTCCCTGGCATACCCATGGCTTTCTGTACCTCTGCATCATACTGCAGAGACTGTATTTGTAAACCTGTCCTAATACCTGCATGTGATTTATATAGAACCCACAGTCTCCCAAAAGGAAATATGAAGCAAAACACAGGCACATCTACAGTCTTTTCTAAAACTATATTTACAACTTAGAGTGCAAGAGCTGCCACACAGTAGGTGGTTTAATAGACAGATGGTCAACAAGCGTTTGCCCAATGAGTGAATGGCTGTACTCTGAAGGACTTTATCCACCAGGTGGGTGGAGAATGGTGTTCTTTGGCAGGTCTCTTACCTGTGAACATTTATGAGTCAATGTCTGTGGATGCCTACATACACGGAGAGACCTTGAACATTAGACAATGCCAAGGGAACATACTATCTTATTTCTGGCTAAACAAAGACAGGAGAAGAGTAGCAAAAAATGGTTTTGCCCACCTGTTTTTATTTTCATGGAAATTTGGATTATAAAATTTGAATTATGTGTTCTTTACAAAAAGGATTTTGTAGATAAAATTGCCAAATGTCTACTG
>PVKE010026959.1:0-21942 GCA_004027555.1 Craseonycteris thonglongyai
AAAGAATGACTGTGGGATTTTCATGGGAATGGCATTGAATCTGTATATTGCTTTGGGGACTATGGCTATTTTAACTATGTTAATTCTTCCAATCCACGAACATGGAATTTTTTTTCATTTCTTTGTGTCCTCTTTAATTTCCTTTAGGAGTGTCTTACAGTTTACAGTGTATAAGACCTTCACGTTCTTTGTTAGATTTATACCTAGGTATTTCATTTTTTTGTTTGCAATGGCAAAGGGAATGGATCTTCTCATCTCTCTTTCTGAAGTTTCATTGTTGGTGTACAAAAATGCAGTTGATTTTGGGACATTGATTTTGTAGCCTGAAACATTACAGTATTTGTCTATTATTTGTAATAAATTTCTGATAGAATCTTAAAAAGACCTTCTAAGAAAAGCTGAGACAAGTGTTGCTTCTGAAGAATAAGATTCACTTGGTCTTTTACCATTTATGTGATGCACTCTATGACAACTGGAAAAAATGTAACATGCAGGCTTTACTGCGATGATAAAGTGAAAGGATGGAAAAGGCCATGAGGGTCTAGAATGACAAGCAAGGAGGGGGGTGCTTCATTCTGTTTTATAAAGCCTCCCGATGCAGGCTCGCCTTGCTTGGCATTGCTGCCCAGTACACAGGTGACAGCAAAAGTCTCCACAACAACAGTCACTTGCAGAGATGTGTCCCGGATGAGGTGAGATGGCCACAGGTTCAGAGATAGGACTAGAGTCAAAACACATGTTGAGAAACATCTCAAGAGTGGTCATGACTCAGAGACCTCCGCAATCTCATTTATCAGCCAGTCCCTATACAGAGAATCACAGGAGCTATTCAGCATCTTGATAAGCCTCGCATGGGCACCACACCTCACCCCTGTCTCTGTCACTACCTTTCTGGGCAGAAAAGTGTCCTCTAGGAATAATCATCCCCAGGAGGCTCTTCCCTTTTGGGCAAATCAGATTGTTACTGCCAGCAGGAAGAATGGAGGAAACGTGCTTTTATCAACTATTTGTTTTCAAAGCCACAGGTGGTTTGTTTCTTTTGTTTTGTTTTGGGTTTTGGTAGTTTTTTGGGTTTGTTTTTTTTTTTCTTGAGTGCACATTTACATAACTCCATTTGAAGATAGAGTATTCAGAACCCAAGGGACTACAGCAGGAAAACTCAGGAGACATGAAGCACCCACTTGACAAGTTTGGGTGCCGGGAGCCTCAGCTGTGACGGTCTGAACTGGTGAACCAGCACTGTTCCCCCTTATTAGCCCCTCTTCCTGGCTTCCCTCTATTCCAACTACTGAAACGTACTTCACGGTGAGACGTCTGATACTTTCCTTAGTTTCAGAGCGTTGGTAGGCTACATGTATGCACCCAAAACTATAGTTCTATGAATAACCCAGGTGTCGGTTCTGTTTTTCAAAATGTTCTTTCTCTGTCTCTCAGAAAATACATGGTCTATAATGAGATGATCAACAAGAGTTCAATTAGGAGAAATTTACTAATTTGGGCAGGTTTGGAGCAGATGACATGGGATGGGGACACTTACCCTAAAAAACGTGCTACCAGGTAGCGTTACCATCACTACACTTGAAACACAGGGGAAGGAAAATTACCGCAACTCAGGCAGGGCTGTGGCTAGAGCTGCAGTTGTCACTATGACTGTAAAAGGCCATCAGACAAGGATGTGTCTTTAGCTACCGTCACACCACCACTGCCTACTCACAGCCTAGCGGAAGAACGCCAGGCAGTGAAATACCCGACTCCCTCTCCTCCTGTTCTCAGTCACCTGCCAGTGTGTCCCTGTCCCTGAGAGCAACCAGCAGCCAGAAGGAAAGGGGGCCCATCAGTGAGGCACTGAGATGTGTCTTCTCGGGACGCAGGGCAGGGTAGAGAAGGTGGAAAAGAGACAGTGATGGCAGATGGAGCAGATGCGCTTCTTCATGGAGCTGGCTTCTAATTGGTGTTCTCTGGCACTTCCTTTCACTGTGATTGGAACACGCTCACATTGTATCTCCTCGGTTTGTTTGCTCAACTGTTTGTTTACACTTCTCCATATGGTGTCACTTCTTAGAATAATAAAAGTTTTTGTGCCCTGAGAGAGGAAAACAGGGGCTGTGGTTTCCCTGTATCTTCTCGTTAGTCCAGCAAAAATTACAGGAACCAAGGGTGATGGGCAATTCAGTCCTTGAGGCCACTTCTGTGTCCAGCAAACCCTGACTCCCTCCACTTCCCACTGGCCTGTGTGAGCCCTGGCCAGTCGAGACTGACTGAGCCTTTTCAGCGCCAAGAAGGAGCTCAGCTGTCTTCCACCACAGTTCTTTCTTCCTCATCGGATGCTCTTCTTTCTTCCACATCGGATGCTCTTCTTTCTTTCTCATCGGATGCTCTTCTTTCTTCCTCACCGATGTTCTTCTTTTTTCCTCACCGGATGCTCTTATTTCTTCCTCACCGGATGCTCTTCTTTCTTCCTCATCGGATAATCTTCTTTCTTCCTCATCGGATGCTCTTCTTTCTTTTTCATCAGATGCTCTTCTTTCTTCCTCATCGGATACTCTTCTTTCTTCCTCATCGGATACTCTTCTTTCTTCCTCATCGGATACTCTTCTTTCTTCCTCATCAAATGCTCTTCTTTCTTTTTCATCGGATGCTCTTCTTTCTTGCTTACTGGATGCTCTTCTTTCTTTCTTACTGGATGCTCTTCCTTCTTCCTCATCGGATGCTCTTTTTTCTTCCTTACTGGATGCTCTTCTTTCTTCCTCATCAGATGCTCTTCTTTCTTCCTTATCGGATGCTCTTCTTTCTTTCTTACCGGATGCTCTGCACTTCATTTTTACTTACAAAATTGCTCTGTCTAGTTTCATCAAACACATACAGAAATTGCCGCTTTGGATTTATCCCTGAGAGTTACTTGCATCCCCCAGTAAACTTCCCATGTGTGCTGGACACAGCAGTTGGTAGTGGGGCTGTGAGCTGGTGAAGGGAGAAGACGCTGACACAGACCTGTGTCTTCAAAGCCAAGCTCTACTGCTTGTGGGCATGAGACATGGTGTGTATCACTCAGCCGCCTTGTGCTTCTGTTTTCTCATATACACAGTGGACATAAGCTCAGTACTGGCCTATAGGACTATTCAGAGGATTAAAAGAGGTAATGAAAGGTAAGCACTCAATGACATGCTACTCTGCACCTAACACGTGAGCTGGTCCTTGTTTTTCACCTGGATCCTGCAGGAGCATCTTTCTTCTCACTCAACACCCTTTATAAATGGAAAAGAAGCCCTTTTTAAATGCCCACAACCATAAAAAATCTCTTACACACATTCTTTTGATTCTTTTTTAAAATTTATTGTATTTCTTTTGACAGATCGAGACAGAGAGAAAAAGAGAGAGAAGGCAGAGGGCCTAAAGCTGTTTCTACATTTGCACGTCATTCGTTTTCAACATAGTTTTAGTCCACACATGTGGGCATGGGACACACAGGGCGGAAATCAGGCTGAAGGCCTCCCACACAAGAGACACGCTGCTGCAAGCTGGGGACCAGATGGAGGGCCTCCCAGTGTGAAGCTCACCCTGGTGGAAACTGAACTGGAGTCCCACATAGGAAGCACACCCCAGTTCATCACAAGGTTGCGCACATGCCAGGGCCAGAACTGGGACTCGATCCTCAGACCCTTGGGCTGCAAACCAGCATTCAACCCATTGAGCCATTCTGGCATCATCACAAATTCCCTAATCTTGCAATAAGTGGGTTTTACATTACGCATCTCATATAAAAATCACTTAATAATCCCCCATCTGTAACTCCAAAGTCTCAACTACCTTTGTTCAGATTCATTACACCTCTTCCTTGCCTTCTCCACCTTGCTTCTTTCTCCTCTAAACTGCAGAGACATTACATTTGGCCCTGAGTCTTCTCCCTCAATGACGTACTTAAATCTTCTAGTCTCTCACTAAAGCCACATACTAGATGCCCCTGGCTTGCAGATGTCATGATGGCCATCACTTGTTAGCTGTGAAGGTATAAAGTGGTCTTTCATACACACCAGAGCTTTTCACAGGAGGAATTACATTTTTTTGTTTCCTTTACTAATATCATGAAAAATTATATTACAGAATTTTTTTTGAAGAACAAAATGTCTTGAACTACTTTATTGTGTCACCCACTCAGAGTTAGGCCCTGAAGACACAGAGATAGACAAAAGGAAAGCACATCCTATCCTCAGGAAGCTGACACGTTGGGCCACTTCTAGCCCAAGAAGCATGTGCATCGTCACACACACATACATAGAAGTCACACTCCCTCCATGATCCTAAATCCTCATCTGCTTACTTCCTGGTGGGTAGACCACTGTCAGCCACTGATATTGCCGTGGGGCTTCTGACTTCAGACCCAGAGCAGAAGCCATTACTCAAAGCAAAAGGAATTCTGGACGCAGAATTCTGTCATCCCACACAGCCTGTCCAGACTTCTCTGCTCCTTCCTCCGGAGGACATTTCATGGACTAGGACTTTGGGTGGAGGTGTTGGGCCAGACAAAAACCCCATGTCTGTAGAGGGTTTGAGTTACAGTAGAGACAGCCCAGGCTTTAGCGTCAGAGAGACCCGGGTATGTGTGGCCTTCAGGAAGTACTTTAATCTCTGCCAGCTTCCGTGTCTCTTCTCTGTAACATGGGACAGTAATGCCCCTGTAGCAGCACAGCTATGAGAGTCAGTGATCATACAGCACGTGCTTATGTCTTGTTCTGTTCCCAGGGTCAACAGTGAAGGGTTTCCAAGCACAGATCCAACTGTCACACTTGGGACCAAATGCAAACCAGCGAATGACAATGACCAGGAGGTTGTAATCTCGGACTTGCTGATGGTCATCTTTGCGCTGGGCGGCTGGCAGGAAACGCAGTTGTGCTGAGGCTGCTGGGCTTCCGCGTGCAGAGAAACGCCTTCTCCTCCTACACCCTCAGCCTGGCTTCCTCCTCTGCTGTGGGATTATGTGCTCCCTGCAGACACTCGTCAACTACCTCTGTTCCGTCTCCATCGGTGAACCCGTCTTCCTGCTTCACTTTGCCGGCACTGCAGGCCTGAGACTTCTCAGTGCCGTCAGCACTGAGCGCAGCCTGTCTGTCCTGTGACCCAAAGGTAACACTGCCGCTGTCCCAAGCACATGTCAGCTGTCATGTGTGCCCCACTCCAGGCCCTGGGCCTGCTGCTGAGCCTCCCGGAAGGGCAATACTGTGGCTTCCTGCTTAGGTATTTCAACTATGTTTGGTGTCGAGTATAATATTCTATCGCTGCCCTTTGGCTACTTTTCTTATTCATGCTTCTCTCAGGGTCCAGCCTGGCCCTGCTGACCAGACTGCTGTGTGGCTCCCAGCAGGTGCCGCTGACCAGGCTGTATGTGACCGTCCTGCTCTTGGTGCTGGTCTTCCCTCTCTGCAGCCTCCCTTCAGCTTTCACTGGTTCTTCTCAACCTGGATTCACAAGAATTTCAATGCATCTTCTCAACCTCACACACTTTCCCTCTGTCCTGTGTCAACAGATATGCCAACCATAGCATTTACTTCTTCATTGGCTCCTCTAGGCAATATTTGGAATTTGAACTCATCCCTCTACAATTTGCCACACGCGTACTGTGTCAGTTTACTGGCCACACCAACCTTCAAGGCACACAGACAAAAATAAAACGAAGCTGGGCAGACAGAAATGAGAGAATGTATTCATAGCAGCATTGTGAAAAAAGGCTTAAGAATTGTTCACAAAATGGTGATCTGTTTACAGATAAGTTTCATTCCCTATCACACCCCAAATATCTGGTCATGGCTCCTAGACTCCTCTTTAGATGGATCATAGGCTGGAGTGCTATGAGCAACAAGCAAAGTTTCTTGTGGCCTTGACTTGATAGAGGTTGGCATAAGTTTTGTAAAGTTAGTTGCAGTCAACAACACTGTCAAGTCCAAAGATAGCCAGCATTGTCACCCCAGCAGGACAAGCCAAATAGGCAAGTCCTGCTCGCCTGACCCTCCTCTCTGGACTATGTCTTACACCACAGGGCTAGAAACCATGTCCAGAAACAACAGGGAGGAAAAACAAGGAGACGGGTCGGAGAAGAAAAGGAGACAGAAGCAAGACATGATTTTTCTTGAAAAGAAAGTCAACATTTGAGGCCTCACATCAAAATTCGACCCTAAAATTTTTATAGTTTTGATATGGATAATGACTTCAGAGTTGCTAAACAGTTATGAGAAATTTCATATTTAAACTCTGCATGTCATTTTGTTCCTCTTTTGAAATGTAGTATCTACAGTATCTTGATATTTAGATCAAAACCATTGTAACATCCTGTTACACATTAAAAAGATAATGCATATCAAATTCAGAAGTTCCCAAGACATCGGTGAGATAGGTCGGGGCCTTAGTTGTACCTGTAAAATTTTATTTATTCATTTTTAAAGAGAGATGAGAGGCAAATAAGACAAGAATTTCATTTATGCTTAATTTTAATGGTGGGTGTGTGAAAGCTTATTGTATTACATCCTGGCCTACACGCAGGTTTGCAAACCCTCTCCCACACTGAAGTCCTCATTTTTGGTGACTTCGGTATCCCTGGAGGAACTGAATCCAAAAAACTGACCTTTCAGTTCTTTAACTCTTCATTCTGAATCAATTATAGACCAACAAGAAGTTGCAAAAATAATACAGAGAGGGCCTGTGTACCCATCATCCAGCCTCTGGCAAGGATAACATCCTACACAAATATAGTATAATATCAAAATCAAGGAATTGACTTTGGTAATAAATAATCACGTACACTACAGACCTTTCATCCCACACATTTTTGCATGTGCACAGTTTTACATCTAGAACACTTTAGGACATCTATTGATTCATGTAACCACCACCACATTTATCAGGACAGAATGTCCTTGATCTACTCCTTTGTAGCCACACCCACCTGTGCCCCTTCCCAAACCCCTGGCAACCACTGATCTAATCTTCATCTCCATAATTCTGTCCTCTCAAAAATGTTATATAAGTGAAATCATACAGTATTTGACATTTTGAGTTTGGCGGTGTCCATTCAGCACAGTGACTTCAAGATCTATCCGAGTTGTTGCATGGCTTAATGTTTGTTGGGGTTATTTTCAAAGGCTGTTTTGCATTCTAGGGTATGCATATCTTCTCTTTTGTTTCACTGTTCACAAGTGGAAGGACATTTGGGGTGTTTCAAGTTTGGTTATTACAAAGAAAGCTGCTATAACATTTGTATATGGGTTTTGATGTGAATAAAAGTTAGGCTGACAAAATTTCCTTGAGACAAAAACAAGATAATGGGATGAAAACAATAGAACAGGGTTATGTAATATTCCATATTTGTGAAAAAGTAAGATGATAACAAAAGTTTCTTACATGAACGTATTGACCTATCAATCATTCTTCAGTGACAGAACCCATACAAAAATTTAGCTAAACCTAGACGAGGATTGTATTTCACCATAATTATGCTATGAAAATTCCTCTGATGAAGTAATCTTATACAGCAAATTTCAGTATTTTTCAACACATTACCACAACAGTTCTCAAACTTCATGATACAGTATTCCTTTACTACTTAGTCCTCATTGATTATGCACTTAATCTAGATTTCTCCCTTGACCGGATACTATTCATAACAGGAACTATTCTGTTGACAGATGCTGTACTCCATGGAAGACTAGAAATAAACACCACAATGTTTCAAAAGTCTTGAAAGTCAAGGCATTTTGTGCTCATTTCAGAAGAAAAATATTTACGCATTTACTATATCAGATACAGAAATGTTTTCTTTATTTCATGTATCCAACTGCCTCACAAGTGTAGATTTTACGAGTGTCCACTGACCAAATATATGAGCTTCTTCTGTTTCTATGTGTGATGAGTTCCTCGTTCAGGCTGTCCTGTATGTCCTTCCATTCAGGTGTCTTCCTTAGTAGCTCCCACTTGAACTTCTCAGTGTTTCCTACACTGCATGTCCACTTGTTGATATAGTCTAGGCCAGGGGTGGCGAACCTTTTGGCGATTGAGTGCCAAAGTTTATGAAATAAGAGTATACTCGCAAGACTCGCATACCAACCCATCGAGTGAGATAGAGGTATTGATTATTTTTATGTCTATAAGAGGCATAGGATGTTTTTATAACAAAAAACAATAATTTTTAAATGGTATTCACAATTATTTGTTTTGAAGTTTAAATATTTTATTAGAGTGCATAACAAAGGTAATTATATAAATTAAATACCATAGACAATCTCTATCAGTCATTTATTATATTTTTATTCGGTGTAGAATAACATGATATTATAATAAAATTATAATTTATATGAAACAAAAAGGAAAAAAACATGTGACAGAATTAAATTATAATAATAAACATTAGTCGTCAAATGCATGGAGTACCCATAAAAATTAAAGAATCCTCTATCATTGTTCATGTGATTTCTGTTGTTGTGCAGAAGAAGACAGATGAATCACATCAGGTTTATATTTTGTTGTTTTTAACATTATACAAGCTGCTCTTGCTACAATTACAAGTTGTTCACATGTGTCAGGTGTGACAGCAACGGGAGAGTAGAATACTCAAAAAATTTGACTCAATAGCCCAACCGCATTTTCTGTTACTATGTGAGCACGAGTTAACCTGTAGTTGAAGATGACTTTAGATTTTTCTCCTCGAGCTGTTATTTTACAGTATGGTTTCATGCCATGTTTGTGTAATCTGAAAGCTTCCTCTCCAACTATAACATAGGGCACTACATTTTTTGAACCAGGAAGTCTCTCATCTGGAGGAAATATATTTCCTGAAAGCACTTGTTTCCCCATGACAGACTTCACAAAAATTCCACTGTACCCCTCTTTTCCATATGACCCAACATCTATCTATTGCTATAAATTTACAGTTGGCATCAACCAAAGCAAGTCATACAACAGAAAAGTACTCCTTATAATTAAAAAACGTATACGGCTCTCTTCTTTGTCATCCCATCTGCAACTTAGTCAGATCAATTTTAGTTGTTATTTGGACCCTGTAATCTAAACTCACCGTGAAATTGCCCTTAGCGCCCTCCCAGCTACGCGTGCCAAAATAATTGCTCCGCGTGCCACTTTGGGCATGCGTGCCATAGGTTCGCCACCCCTGGTCAAGGATGGTTTCACAGAAGTTCTCAACTACCTCAAAAAACTTAGCCTCATTAAATTCTCCCCATCTGCTAATGTTTTCACTTGTTTTATGACATTAGTACTTACAAATCATTCACTTCTTTTGAACTCTAAAGTGTTTACATGATTTTCAATGTTTATGACAACTTCTGTAGCAGGACTGCAGTGGTCAGGCAGCAAATCATCATAAATATGCACCAAAAAATAAAATAAAATAATGGTCACCCCAACAGCGATCACGAGCCGGTATTTGCTAATGTCTCACAAGAGAATTCTGCTGTCATAACAAAATAGCTAACAGCCTGTTGAACCAAAATACGAGTCTGAAAGTCTGAATCAAACTGAATGTAGGGCAGAAAATATCTCTATGGATGGAACGATGGTAGAAATAACAGTAAAACGCAGTCACTGCATCCCACACTCCAAACGTGATGGAAGCAAGTAGACAGGAGAGCCCATTCAGTAGTTGGTGTGCATAGACACGCTCCTGGCTCCCACGTGCTAAATGGGGCTCAGCAACCACCTCTTCAAGTCCCTGCTGCTGCAGAATAGCAAGGGGGCGGTGTCTCATTGTCGCCAGCTCAAGAAGCCTGCCCCTGAGTGGATAAAGTCAATGCAACTTCCTCTTTCTTCACAATAGTAGGTTTACTGCACACATTGATTAGCATAAAGCCTTATGATAAACACACAACCCGAATTCAGTTTTTGACAAAAAATTAAAAATATGACAAAATTGACATTTATATTAAAACAATGGGACAGTTGGGAAATAGGACACGTACAGTATTGTCCCAGTTAATGTGGTTCCTAGGATCAGCCTATCTCATGCACATGGCCAAATCTGACTCTGAGTTGGTCAAATGAGCTTTGCTTGCTCCTCCCTGGTGACTCACAGACACTCCACCAAACCCAGAAATGGACCACAACATGCTTTCTTGGTAGCTGAATGGTAGGGGAGCCAGCAGGTGGCAGCAGGCCTCAGACTTTCCCAGCTTTTTGCGGAGCTACACCAACCTGAACACTGCTACTGATGACAGCCATACTCAGTCCACATCGTGGCCTCTCCCACAAGCCTCCAGGTGTAGGACAGGCAGCAAACAAACATAGATCACCCTGTGGCCCTTACCAGGTAGGACCCAGTCAGTTGTTTACCTGAGCCTGCACCAGGGCCCAACCAAGAGGCCCCAGAGCAAACATACTTGAAGATCAGCTTCAGACCACCTCAGGGCACAGCCCAATTAGCCCCACAACTAACACAGCCCTGAGCACACCTGGGGAATGAAAATGATGTAGTAAACTAATGGCATGCAACTATGGATACTGCTCTGGGCCCTCCTCCTTATCTCTGTCTCTGTCTCTCTCTGTCAAAAGTAATAAAAATAAATCTTTAAAAATATTTAATGTGGTGAAACACAAGGACCTGCAGCCAAGACTACTTACTCTACACACAAAGCTATCATTTGAAAATGAAGGACAGGTAAAAAGCTTCTCAGACAAGAAAAAGCTAAAGATGCTCATCGCCACCACCCAAATTTGCAAGGAATGTTAGAGGATCTTC
Organism: Craseonycteris thonglongyai; assembly: GCA_004027555.1. NCBI lineage: Eukaryota > Metazoa > Chordata > Mammalia > Chiroptera > Craseonycteridae > Craseonycteris > Craseonycteris thonglongyai. The sequence continues at coordinate 10,733 of PVKE010026959.1, forward strand.
TTTAAGACAGAAAAATACCAAAATGACAAATACGAAATGGCAATAAGTTCTTATCTATCGACTAGTACTTTCAATGAAAATGGATTAAATGCTCCAATCAAAACCATAGGACAGTCAAATGGATAAGAAACGAAACCCTTACATATGCTGCCTACAAGAGACTCACTTCCGATTGAAAGACACACAGAGACTGCAAGTAAAGGGAATGAAAATCTATTGTGTAAAAATTGAAATTAAAGAAAAAGAAGGTGAGGTAGCGATACTTATACCAGACAAAATAGACTTCAAAACAAAGGCTAAAAAGAGACAAAGAAGAATCCAGTAAGCTCCACTTTTTGGTATTTATCCAAAGAAACCCAAAATGCTATTTTGAGGGGACACGTGCACCCATAGGTTCATTGCAGCATTATTTGTAATGGCCAAGATGTGGAGGAATCCTGGGTATTCGTCAGTGGATGAATGGATAAAGAGGTGCTACATGTACACAGTGGAATATTATTCAGCCGTAAAAAGCATGAAATTGTGCCATCTGTGACAACATGGATGGGGGCACTGTGTTGAGCAGAATAAGTCATAAAGAGAAATGACAAATGTCCATAACGGTTTCACTTTATATGTGGAATTAGGAGAACAGGATAAATAAATGAACAAACTAAACAAGAAGAAGCTCATAGATACAGAGAACGTTTTGATGGTTACCGGATTGGGAGGCGGGGCTAGGAGAACAGTGCAGAAGGGAGGGATAAAGAGGCACAAATCGGTAGTTACAAGATAGTGACAGTCATGAGGGTGTAGATTATAGCGTGGGAAATCTACTCAGGTACGGTAATAACGCTCATGTTGTCCCTGGGTCCTAGACTTAGTAAGGTGACTGTTTTGTAAGTTATATAAATGTCAAATGGCTGTTTTGCACACATGAAACTAATGTAATATTGCATATCAACTCTAATTGAAAAATAAAACATGTTTTACAATAAATAAATAAATAAATATAAGGCTACAGCAGACTAATAAAAGAGGAAAATATGAAAAGGACAAACACTAAGAATACAAATTGTCTCTTAAATTTACTAAATCTAGTTCCGTTGAATAATAGGTTATATTAATGGCACAGATATATAACTAATATGTTTACAGTAGCTGGAAAGTTGTTAAGGAATTAAATACGTTCATATGTAAGGTGCTTAGCACACTGCTAGTAATGCATAATTGTTACTCTTTTTTTTTTTTTTCATTATTATTATTATCAAATTACACCTGAGATTTCTGTATCCAGTGAGCAACGAGGTAAATCCCCATGGACAACAAAATTAATTAAAGTTTACTACACTAACCAAGATTTTGTATGAGCTTGTTATGCATGTGAGTGGATGTGTGAAAACCACAGGAAAACAGAATTAAAAGCAGAGGCTCAGGGGACAGAAGTGACCGTGAGAACAAAGCCCACAGTGACTCAGCAATTGAATGTGCAACAAAAGAGTAGTAAAGGACACACAAAATAAAAATATCTAGAGTATGACATCAAAAAACATAAAATAGGGGAAGCTGGGAAGGCTCAGTGGGTTAAGCACTCCATTTGCAGCCCCAGGGACCGAGTATTAAATCCAAGCCCCAGCCCATGTGGACCCATATGCTGAAATGGGGAGTGCCCCCAGTTCAGTTCTCACCAGGGCGAGACCCCGGCCCCGTTTCTGCCCTGTGCAGCCCCACGCCCACCTGTGGAATGAAACTATGTGGAAAAACCGATGATGTGCAACTATGGAGACTGTTCTGGGCCCTTCCCACTCTCTCTGTCTCTGACTCTGTATCTCTCTCTGTCAAAAACAATAAATAAATCTTTAAAAAAAAACAAAAACATGAAATATGGGGAGAGGCAAAGTTATCAGTTTTAGGATGATTTGGAACTTAAGTGCCTATTCTTGTCAAATGAACTGCTATATGTGTATATTCACATGTATGAACCTCAGGATAAGCACAAAGCGAAAACAAGCAATCTATCCAAAAATAAATAAATATAAAGCATCTGAAAAATAACAGTAAAGAAATACTGTAAACCACAAGGAAAGAGTCCAAGAGAAAAAGAAAGGAACACAGAAAAAATAGACAAAAAAACAAAAAACAATAAAGAAAATGGCAATAAATACATACCTATCAATAATGACTTTACATGTATCTGGACTAAATGCTCCAATCGAAGATAGTGGGATGAATGGATAATACCCATTTGTATGCTGTCTAGTAAAAGTCACTTCACATTAAATGACAAACATAAACCAAAAGTGAAGAAATGGGAAAAATTATTTCATGCAATGTGAATAAAAAGAGAGGTGGGAAGTGTTGGGATAGCTCAGTGGTTCAGCTCTTCCCTCGTAATCACGAAGGCGTTTGAACCTCGGTCCCAGCCCAGGCAACCCCATATGCAGAACTGCGGCACAACTGGTAACCCCCAAGATGGCTCAGCAGCAAACGTGCTCAGCTCCAATGCTGAAGGCCCCCAGTTCAATTCCTGTCCCTGGTGGACCCACATCCACCTGTGTGGAATTAAACCACGTCACAACCCATTAATTACGTATAACAATGGAGACTGCTCTGGCCCTTCCCCTCTCCCTCTCTTAGTCTCTCAGATCTCCTCTCAAATAACAACTAAATATTAAAAGAGGAAGAAGAAAAGGAAAAAGAAAGAGAAAAATCATAAGGAAGAAAAATATACTTGAGATATTTAGTGTATTCACTTATAACTAGAACTGAGCAGTTCAAATCCCTGTGGTTCAGGGTGAACTATACAACCATGAGACTGACTGACATTGCTCATAAACCTCTGCTCCTACAAATGTTCCTGACTCATCTCCAAGGATTTGGTCCTCCTGAGTCAGCAGGGCGACTGGGACCTACTGTCCACCAGCCCTTACCACTGGATCCCCTTACTCCTGCGACCAAAGAACCAGACGCCCACTGCCTTCAGCCCTGCACACTCAGTTTCCCTTCCCGGGCCTGGCACATGGTAGGTGCTCTGCAGTTGCACCTGAATCAGCCTGGATGTGTACCGTGGAGCTGACAGCAACTTCAGGGATGTGCTGACACTGACATTTCAGCCATGGCTGCAGGAGTAACCCTCCAGACACCCTCACAGTCGGGTCCCTCTGCTTCTCCCCTGGTCCTCACATATCTCGGAGCCCCACAGCCTGAGCTGCTCGGAATTGAATGGAGGCCTTAATGAGGCCTTCCTTCAGAGAGTCCCTCACACTGCTGAAGGTAGTGTGAAGACCTGGGAGCGGGGCGCATGGAAATGGAGGGGCATATAGACCAAGGACACAAAGAAGAGCAGAGATAAACAGAAAAGGGACAAAGAGCAAAACACAGAGAATCAGAGAAAGGCAGATACACAAACGGGCAGACAGCGGCACAGAGGGCAACCCCATCCTGTGGAGAAAGCTGTGAACAGAGAGCTGTCACCTTAATAGTGACAGCAAGAGGCATCTTGCCATGTGTCCATTAGGGTCAGTAAAGGCAGCACTTTGGTTGCCACTGTCTTTCAGAATTGACCAGCCCAGGGACTGGTCCTAATGCTTCGGATGGTCAGCCTCAGACAGTGGCCCAGCATCCCCTGCAACACATTCCTCTTTCTGAAAAAGTGCGCTTATCAGTGCAGGTTTTATCTCAGCAAAATCACCCAACAGGGAAGAAGGCAGAGACAGGGCTGTTTTTTTGTTTTTTGTTTTCTTTTGTTTTTTGTTTTTTGTTTTTTGTTTTCGTGGATGGGGAAATACTATGGGAGTATTATCCCACTAGAACCTAGAGTTAGGATGTCTGTTCTGTATCTGACAGGTTTATGACCTTGGCAGAGCCTGTGCCCTCTCAGACTCTCGGTGTTTGGATCTGTAATGTGGCCTCAAGGTCCCCTCTGAATTCTGGAAGTCTATGAGCTTTGGAGAGATGAAAATGAACTTTAAAAAAAAACAGTATGCCTCAGCACAATGCTGGAGCTTCAGCAAATAAAGGAATACCAAGGTATAGTGCAGTGGGCACATGCCTTTGAAGGCGGAGTGTTTGCTATTAATTGAATATGAACATATCACACAAGACACATCAACCACATTTCCACTCAGTCAAAGCAAGCCAATTCACTACTCGTACAGGCATGTCCACAAGGTAACTTCACCAGGCACTTGGATGATTTGGGTTTATGATGTTCTTATAATTACATAATGCCTAGAGCACTGCCTAGCACAAAGGACACCCGCAATAAAGATACTTTAAATGAACCTATGTGATACTTGGAGACATTCCAACTAGAAAAACTAGTTTGTCCAAGAAAGGCCTGGTTGAGGTCCTCACTCTCTTAGGTACAAAACAATTCCATGGGGAGTGCAGAGGTAAGAAGGGAAACTTCCCCTCCCCTGGCACTTGATACAAGGGTGTGGAAGGGCCAAGAGATAGAGGAGCCTCCACAGGTATCCCGGGATTTTTACTTGTAGATTCATCACAGAAATAAAAGCATCTCCTTTTGCAGATGAAAAACTGTGGTCAAACAGTTTACACAATTAATAATTATCAAACTGAAAATACACTACCTACACTAGCATTCATGAAATAGTTTTATATAGAAGGATGAGTAGAGATTTATATTTGCATGTGTAGCCTTTTTTTTTTTTTGCTTCTGGAAGGACATTTCTGAAGCACAGAGCTAATGAATTTACGTATTTGATTAATTTTTTTGCATGAATCCACATTGATTTCAGGAGATTGGTATTTTCTATTATGGCTACAAGCCATGAGTGATCAATCAGTAATAGAAGATAAGAGTTTTAGGACAACCCAAATGTGAGAAGTCTAACAGAAGTGCCCTATGAAAAGTTAGAACCTCAAGTGACTAAACCTTTAGCAAGAAATAAAACCACCAAAAAATTACTCGATCAACCTGTAGGTGAAGTCATATGGTTCTTGATTTGATCAAGCTTTCTCTGGGTGAAGAAAAATTCTGTCTTGAGAAATTGTAGCCACAAGTCAGCATCACACTGTGGTCCAAATTCACAAAACCTGTGGTCTCCATAAAACTTCAAGGGACCAGAAGAGGGTTCTGGGGACATCCACATAGGTGAAAGCCATGCTACAAAGGACCCCTAGTCATTTAACAAAAGGAGACATGCATTCTCTCTGGAGGAACTCAACTATCATTCAGACCTAAAGAATGCCCACAGATAAAGTCCAAAGGGAAGTTAGCAGCTCATAGTCAAAATTCACAAACAAAGAAACAGGCACCATATGAAAGGCATAGAGGAAACAAAAGACCATAAAATCAGACATGTGTAGACATTAGCATAGGAATTTTCACAGAATTGGGTTATTGTTGTGCTTTTATAGGCTCAGAAACATAAAATCAAAACCATGAGCCATTAAGGTGACCAGATTTTTAAATTGGTAAAGAGGGACATCATTGACCGGAGGGGACGGGGTTCTTGATTAAAAATTTGGTCTCTCTCCCGTCGTTTCCTAGCTTGTCGTGCATTCTTTCCAAAAATCGAGACTTTTTTTAAATGCGGCGGGACATGGGACAAATTGTTAAAAATCGGGACTGTTTCGCCAAAAGTGGGACGTCTGGTCACCTTAAGCATATTCCAAAGCCCAAATCAGGCCAAACAAGTTTAAAATCAGAATCTCAAGTAGAACTTCTAGAACTTAGTAAGGTAAAAATTGAATTGAATAAGAGCTGATTCTGGGTAGTGAGCACATATTGCAATGCATAGACAATGTAAAGTAGAATTGTACACCAGGAAACTGTGGAATTGGTAAAAGAAAGAAATGAAAATGCAGTGCCAGATTAAACAAAAGATTAGTCACAGTGGAAAGGAGACAATAACCTAGAAGACACATCTGTAGAAATTACCCAGCAAGCTGCCTAGGAACAAAGGAGCTGGACAATTAGAAAGAGAAATTGAAACACACGGAAAACAAAAAAGGAAACTCCCACATATATTGATTTAAAACTCTAGGAAGAAAAAAACAATAAAAATCCATTTTAAGAGCTAGCAGTATATAGTGCTCAGAATGGGTTCTAAATTATTATATGAGGTCTGACAATTAAGTTCGGAACTCATTCTAGAAAAGTGCTGCCTCCCTCATTGCTGACTGTCACTATGGTCACCTCTGATGTATTCCCCTTGAGAGCTGTACACCAATGCCAGTGCCTAGTCCACCCTCCAAACTCTTTTTCTGGAATGGCCATCAGTGCCCTCTTCATATTACCCTTGATGTCGTGAATGTCATCCAAATGTCTTCCTTTTAATATTTTCTTTATCTCCAGGTAAAGCCACTGGGGGGTCAGATCAGGTGAATGAGGAGGGTGCCCCAATATAGTTATTTGTTGACTGGCTAAAAGCTCCCTCACAAACAGTGCCCTGTGAGCGGGAGCATTGTTGTGATGCAGGAGCCATTGATTTGGCGGGAAGTTCAGGTTGTTTTCATCTTTTTCACACAGCTCTTTCAGCACTTCTCAACAGTCAACTTGGTTGACTGTGTGTCCAGTTGGGACACATGCATAATGAATAATCCCTCTGAAATAAAAAATAAAAAAAGTTTACCAACAGGATGCCAGGATCGCTGAACAGCTGAGCGCTTGCCTCGCAATCACAAGGTCCGGGGTTCGCTTTCCAGCCCCCCAGTCTGTGCCAACTCCATATGCTGAACTGCCACGACTGATAACCACTGTGATGTCTCAGAGGCGAAGGTTCTCACCTCCCATGCAGGAGGCCAACATTCAGTTCTCATCTCACGCTGCCACACGTCCCCCTGTATGGAATTAAACCACATCACAGCAAATGATGTACAGTGTGGAGACGGCTCTGGGCCCTTCTCTCTCTCTCTCTCTCTCTCTCTCTCTCTCTTTCTCTGAAACAATAAGATAAATCTGAATTTTAAAAAAGTGCTAGCAACATTGTTTTGGCTCTTGATTTGGATTGACGGAACTTCTTTGGTCATGGAGAATTGGCTGACTTACATTGTGTATGTACTTGGACACTCTATTTCAAGGTCATATTATACACGCATGTTTAGTCACCAGTGATAACAAGGCCCAAACACTGTCTTGACTCTCCAAATATCTTGGCAAATTTCAGCTCTCCTTTCTTTTTTATCAATAAGCTCCTTCAGGACCATTTCTGCACACACCTTTCTCATGACAAGATTTTCAGTGAAGATTTTCTTAACCGTTTATCAATATTGACTTGGTCTGCTATGCTTCTCTCAGTCAGCCAATGATTTTGACACAGAATTTGACAAAGTTTTGCAATGTTTTCATCAGTTCTGCTTGTTACTGGCCACCCTGACCTCTCTTCATCAGTGACACTTCCTCTGCCCTCAGAAAAACGTGGAGTTCACCTCACTGCCATTTTCTTCATGACATTATACCCACAAATTTGACTAACCTGTCTCCCACATCATTTCCATTCTTGCCAAGTTTAACAAGTAATTTAGTGTTTGCTCATTACCCTAATTCAAGCTCCAACATTCACCCAATGACACACAAAATTTCCCAACAACAATAATGAGCATCACTCAGCAAGATACTGTCACACAGTGACAGGAACACAGCTGTGACACACTGATCTACCAAGGTTATGAAACCTTACCAAGCTGTTCGTACAGTGCCGTCAACATCCACGCACAGTGGCAAGTTCATAAAAATAATTGTCACATCTCCTATGCTTAACTTATTAATCTTTATGATAAACTCACGAAGTAGGTAATAATGCAACCCCATTACAGATAAGGAAACTGAATCATGAAGGAGTGAGGATGTTTCTCTAAGGCCACTAGGGATGCAAAGCAGCCTGGCTCCAGAGTTTGTGTTCCAACCACTGTATAAACTATCTGAGGAAATAATAGCAGAAGCCTGTCCAGAAATACTCATGAAAGTCATTCTGAAATCCAGGAAACCACACAAACACCAAACATGATCTGAACAGAAAGTCACTAGACACAAATGGTGAAAATGGGGCACACCAGAGAAAAAGGAAAGCTCTTAGGAAGAGAAAAGTCACTGCCACGGAACGGCAGCTTCACCCACGGACAATCTCACAACAGCAATGTCCGCAGCCAGAGACCATGGGGTCAATGTGCTGGATGAAAACCACCATCTCCCTACAGAGCTCTGCCCAGAAATGCCATCTCAGCAAACGAGGGTGAGACCGTGTAATGTTCAGACAGAGAAAGACTGCAGCACTCACCACCCACAGCCTCTCATGAAAGGACCTCGTGAGGAGTGTGCTTCCAGGAGTTGAAGATACACGATGTGAAACGGTAGGTGGACAAAACATTTGTGACTATGGGAACACATTTGAACAAGCACTACTTAAATCAATCCTCAGCATTTAATTTCTTGGTGGAAAGCAGAATCAAAAGGACGTCTTGCAGCCCAATCGTCTGGGAGAAAGAAAACAGAGGTAAAGCTTTCTGAGGTCCTGGTGCTGTTCATCAGGAGGACAGACTTCTGGGATCAGTCGTAAGATTTGTCCACTGCACCAAACAATGTCCAAAGCAGAGGAGGAGAGAGGGGGTGAAATATAAAGCACTGGTTAACCCCTGTGTCCAGGTGCAGGGCTGTGACGACTGGGAAGGAGGGGGCACATTTTTCTTCACATGAAGGAAAGGTGAAACTGCATCAGCTCAGAAAAGACACCTTCTCCTAGTCTGCATAACGGTATGAGAAGAGGCCTCCTTTACAGGTTAAAACAATGCCTTTAGATTTTTTTTTTAATTATTATATTTTATTGTTAAATTTAATGGGGTGACATTGGTTGGCAACAATTAGGTAGTTTCCAGAAGTACAAGTCCACATCACCCATGCATTGCATTATGTGCTCACCACCCAGAATCAGCTCCCCCCTCCACCACCTGCTTTAGATTTTACACTAGTAAGTTAATAGCCACAGTAACTGCCTGGAAAATAGACACAGAGTGTAAAACGTCCAGACAAGGTGAGGAGAAAGAAGCATCCTCTGTAAAGCCAGCGAGGCTCTGGGCAGAACAGGACCTGCTGCTCTATCCCCATCTGTGATGAAAGCTCTGACATGGGAGGATTTAGAGACCTGTTGTGGGAGGAGGAAGAGTTGAAGGCCTGCTGAGTAGAGCCTCAGGGTCATGACAGCGTCTCCTGGCGGTGCAGGCCTGTGCAAAGAGCCTCCCGGGAGCAGCTTCCCTTTTCGGGCAACGATGTGCATGGGGCAGCGTGCCCCTGTCCTCGTGCACGCTCAGCACCGCGGAGTAGGCTTTGGGGTGTTTGGAAATCTTAGGTGAACGTTCTCGGTGCAGCTTCAATCACCTTTCTTCATCCCGAGTGCGTTGTAGCTTTTCTTATCATGTTTGAGAAACATGGGTTATCTAGGAACCTAGTTGGTTGTTTTCTTATTAGGTCGTTAGGGTTCCTACTAAGTAATGTATAGGAGATACAGAAATATGTATTTATATAGAATAGATATATTAAAATATTAATATACAGAGATGGATATATATGAGGATTCTGAGGTATGATTTCTGCTATATTTTACTCTAGGTGGCTCCCAAATTGTCCATTAACATTTATTAAATGGTCCATCTCAACACCTCCTATTTGAAATAATAGAGTGAAATGCATGCGAACTATGTTTGATTCCTGAGACTTCCTACCTACTCTTTCATCTAACATTCACTGAGAGTTTAAAATAGCTTCTCATATAAATTTCGACTATTTGGTGCTCATGACTTTCTATAGTCTCCAGATGTCATTGAGGTTCCATTTTATTCTATTTTCTAACTTTATTTTCATACATAATATAGGAAAGCCATTGTTTTCTGTTGAGGCATTTCATACCCAGCCATCTTTCTGAGCTGTCAGTCACTGTGCTCATTGTCAGTTGATTTGCTGGGGTTTCCAGGTGGACTCTCATGTCACCTGCCAATGTCTCCTAAACCTGCTCTTTTAATCGTCCAGCCTCACCTTCCCCTGCAACCACGCCTGTCACATCAGCAGCGACTATATATTGTGTAGCCCAAGGTCAATTCTTAGTTGTCACCTCACTCGGGGTCTCAAGCCGGATTCAGACTGTTGCTCCCTCTCATCTTCTAGATTCGGCTTCTCAGATCAGTCTCAGAATACCATGATCTGCTGCTTCAAGACCCCTCCTTCGGTAGCTCCTTCACTGCTGCATTGACTGGGGCCTCTCTTCTTCCAGGGGTCTGGAGGGTAGAGGCCCTAATGCTGCGTCTCTCACCCTTCTCCATCTACACTTACTCCCAGGGAGAGCTCACCCAGCCCCTCTCAAAATGTATGAACTGTGTGTTGTTCATCACTGCACCTTCCCTGCCTGGAACAGTTCCTGGAACAGCACAGGCACACAATAGTTCTGAGTCAATGAGGAAATGAGTGACCATGGGTATTTTTTCTTTGTTTTTGTTTTTCAGGAGACACATTTAATTGACCAAGGAATAAGTTTTGTTTTGTTTTGTTTTTAAAAAAATCAGATGAATATATTTCTACCTTTACATATTCGCACATGGGAATTTTGCTCTTTTGCTATTTACAGTGCTAGGTACATAATGAGTTTTTTTTGTTTTGTTTTCTTTTGTTTTTATATATTTTATTGTTAAATTTAATGGGGTGACATTGGTTGGTAAAAACCAGACAGTTTCCCAATGGACAACTCCACATCACATCACCCATGCATCGCACTATGTGCCCAGCTCCCACAATCAGGTCCCCCTCCAACCCGATATATCTGGTGCCCACTCCCCCCTCCCCACACATCTCTCCCTCCCTCTTCCCCCTCCTCCCTCCTCTCCAGGTAAACACCAAACCATTGAGTGTGTCCATAATGCTGGTGCCCTCTCCCACCTCCCCTCCCTCTCTCCCTCCCCCTTCCTCGCCTTCCCTCAGGCAATCATCAAGTTATTGAGTGTGTCCATAGGTCCCTGTGTCTTTGTAACTTTCAGTTTTATATTCCACCTATAAGTGAGGTCATATGTTTCCGGATTCTTTCATTCTGACTTATTTCGCTTAATAAGATAGTCTCTAGGTCCATCCATGTTGCCAGAAATGACTGTATTTCATCATTTCTTATCGCTGAGTAGTATTCCATTGTGTAAATGTACCACATCTTCTGTATCCAGTCATCTATCGAAGGGCATTTTGGTTGTTTCCATGTTCTGGCCACTGTGAACAGTGCTGCGATGAACATGCG
>PVKE010026960.1:7561-22042 GCA_004027555.1 Craseonycteris thonglongyai
AAAAAAAAAAAAAAAAAAAAAAAAAAAAAAAAAAAAAAAAAAAAAAAAAAAAAAAAAAAAAAAAAAAAAAAAAAAAAAAAAAAAAAAAAAAAAAAAGAAAATCTAGAGTTTCTGAAAATATATGATAAAGGGATGAGCTACATACTATGTGATGTACATTAGCCTTTCCCAAGGTATATTCTCAAGAATATCAACAAGTGTTATTTAAAGAAACCACTTTCATAATGCCATTAAAAAAAACAAAAACAACAACTAACTTTTTGCCTTACATTTTTCAAATACATGGATTTTTTAAGATTTTTTTTATTATTGCTTGAGGGGAGATGGGGGAGGGAGAGAGAAAGAGAGAAGCAGGGAGGGCCCAGAACAGTTTCCATAGTTGTACATCATTAGTTGTGACAGTTTTATTCCACACAGGTGGATGTGGGGCCGCATGGGATGGGAACTGAACTGGGGGCCTCCTGAATGGGAGGTAAGAACCTTTACAACAAAGCCATACAAGTGGTTACCAGTTGCGCTGCAGTTCAGCATATGGGTTTGCACGGCTGGGGCCAGGATTTGATTCCCAGACCTCCTGAGCTATCCTGACATCCCCAATACATGGATTTTTTTTTATATCATACTAAATATAATGTATACATACCAAAAATTTTGACAAATTCAAGAGTCTAAAATGAAAAACACTACAGTTGTACCACTCAGGAGCAATTTTTCTCTTTCTCTCTCTATTTATATACATTATGCATACACACACATATATTTCTTGCTTTTTTTTTTCTTTAGATGATTTTTATTTATTTACATTTTATTTATTTCTGTTTTGTTTTAAAAAGTTGTGGTCATATAAAATAATATAACTTTGTTTTTCACCTGGCATTATAATATACTGGTTCTCAAGTTTATAAAATTTTCTGAGATAGTAATAGATGCATATTATCGAGGCTATACCACAACTAACTTACTAACCAATTCTCTATTATCACACTTTGTGCATATCTTCAAGCAGAAGTTTGCAAGAATATATTTTACTATCCCTCCACTAGCACTGAGTAATAATTAAAAAAACAACAACTATTTTTATATACTGAAATGTGTAGGTTTTTAAAAACAATTTTGTATTTAAAGTTTTGAGTTACTAATGTTTAGTTTGACTTATAATTAACAAGTTAGTTATATTAATTAGTGTTAATTATGTTAATTCTTATAAGATTGCTTTTATATATTTATCTTTTGAAATCTTTGTATTTCTTAGCAATTTATGACTCCTTTATAAAAAACAGTAATCCTTGGTCCTACATGCTACAAAAATTTTCCCCAGTTTGTCCCTTGCCCTTTTAATGTTGTTCTTTTTTGCCTGTTAATTCTCATAAATTTAAATTTTCATACGTGAAATCTATTTTCCCTTTAATTTCTTACATACCGTACCTAATAAACTCTGGCCATCTTCCACCATCTAGAAATGTGATATTTATTTATATTTTCAGACAGCTTTACTGGCTTGATTTTTTTTTTTTTAAGATGTTATGCTTTAAACTTGTATGTTCTTTTATTTTTAAAGTTTTTTTTTTCAATATAATGTTCCCTTATTTCAAAAGTAAGGTGAAAAAAAAAAATAGAAAAACAATGAAAAATATATAGAGCAACATAGTCTAAAGATCAAAAGTCTATGTTCCCTCAAATTCTAACCACTGCTTGGGGTACATATTAAAAGGTATACAAGAAAAAGGGCCCTTTCAGCTTATTGATATTTCTTTTACCTCTTTCCTTCATGATCTCTTAGGTCCTCAATGATGACTGGAGAATGCTAGGTCTGGAGTATATTAATAATAATTCTGAATGTTAAAGAAGGAATATAGTACATTAATTCAAGATTCTCAGACTTATTACAGAATTCTTTATCCAAGTAATAATAGTTCAAAGACCTGGTAATTTTTGATACACTATGTTGGAAATGCTGGCATAGCTTATTGTAATCACTTCAGACAACCCAGAACTGTAATGTTTTTGTGAATACAAAGTATGAAAACCAAGTATTTTAAAAGAATGAAAGACAAACTTACTTGGGATACACCGGTTCATAAAGGTACTTGTCTCCTCTTATAGATGTAATATGAAAAAACAAGATGTAGCCATTTGCCGTCTGAAAGATAAATTTTATTTACCATAAATTAAAGGGTAAGGTTATGACTGTAACACTAAATTTTAGTTATATATAGTCCTACTTTGAAACACTTAACTTTTAAGAACCCTCTTTTGAAGAGCTATAGTCTAATTACACAAATTAAAATAATGACTTTTTTTTTTTTTAAAAGCAGGCAGGGATCAGAGAGGCAGAGTTCTGTGGAGTTTTTTTTTGTTTTTTATAATTTTATTTTATTTTTTTGACAGAGAAAGAGAGATACAGAGACAGAGACAGAGAGAGAGAGAGAACTGAACGTGGGGAGCTCCCAGTTCAGCATATGGGTCCGCACAGGCCGGGGTCGGGATTCGATCCTCGGTTCCCGGTGCTACAAAGTGAGCGCTTAACCCACAGAGCCATCCCGGCTTCCCCTAAAATAATGACTTTGATTTAATATAACTCACCTTGTTTAATAATCAATGAAAAGAGGGTATTTTATATTTTGAAAGTATTTCAGACATGTCATTGAAATCAATAGTTCATATTATGTTGCAGAACTTAATATTCTAAAAAACTGTTATTATTCAATAATGGATGATTATTTTGCAAAATATACAAAACTGTAACTCTGCAATATGGCAAATAATTTTCCAAGTTTTTAAAGTAACAATGTTATCAAATGGTAAATCTGATGAAATTATTGATTCTACTCAAATAAAGTTTATATTAACTTCAGACTAACATATATTTCAAAACCAATTAATTGGCCTCTGACTTACTATAAAATATTCCCCAAGACAAAGAAGGAAAACAGCAAAAACTTTCAATTTCCAAAATTTGAACATCAGTTTATTTGCCTAAGTTAACAAAACGTTTTTAAATTACCGGTATAAATTGTTTTAAAACAAATAGTGCCATTATATGATCATGGCTATATCTATGACTGTGAAGCTCAAATAACCATTTTACATTTATACAATATAGTATATACTTCATCTGCCTCTACCCAAACAGGCATAACAGAGTGAAGTGGCAAATATTTTGCCCAAACTACTTTATACTAATACTGAATTCTTACCATTTTAGAAGCACGTGGGCTTTTGTCCAAAGTAGAACCAAAGAAAACTAAAAAACCTATTCAAGGTTTCAAATTTCGTCCCACTACTGACTTTCTGGTTTTTTTTTTTAGTGAAAAGGATGCCAGAGAAAACACTCATTTAATTTCTTTAGCAAAGCCAGGTTTGTTTGTTTTTAAGCTATAAATATTACTATTTTACAATGTAGTTTAAAACTAGCTCAACATATTAGGATACAAAAGAAAAATGACCAAGATTCTTTAAAGTAAGATTATCATTCTCATTAATCATGTGCAATTTTACATTCTTCTAATGGGAAGAGTATCAAAAGGAAAATGAATTCAAATCAAATCATATAAAATTTCACAGACTTCATGACCCCTATGCATATTAGTGACTATTTAAAATTGGTAAACTCTACTGTTACATTATATAGGATAGAAAGGAAAAAAATAGTATGTTCTAGTACTTAGATGAATAACATACAAATGTTCAGGACATCAGTCACTCAAGATCAAAAGTTCAACATTTCAGATTATCAAATGCTAAGAAAATACTCAGAATTTTAGCATGTTCTTAAGACTATAATTTCAGAAAAAACATAGTATCATTTTATACCAGTATTTGGAAATTATATATACATAGTATTCTAGACCAATAGTAGTTTGTGGCCTGTTAGAAATTGGGTCCCATGCACATCAGAAGGTGAACAGCATGCAAGCCAGCAAAACTTCATCTGTATCTACAGCCGCTCCCCATTTCTGGCATCACTGCCTGAGCTCTCTGCCTTCTGTCAGATCGGCAGTGGCATTAGATTCTCATAGGAGCGAGAACCCTACTGTGAACTGTGCATGCACATCTCTACTACCACATCAATGGAAAAGTTGTTTTCATGAAACTGATCCCTGGTGCCAAAAGGTTGGGGACTGCTATTCTAGATGAAATTACAAATGACTTAACTATGTCGATATTCTGTACCAATCACTTTACCAAGTATCTATGGCTTTGCATATATATTAAATGCTATCTAATTCCAGATCCAAGTAACATTTATTATTGATATTTTCATACACAGTACTGACTTAGAACAATCTTAAAAGTTTTGTTAATAAACAATCATCCTTTAAAAGTAGCATCTTTTAACTACACTAAATCTGTTACTAAATCTGTTATGTAGTGTTATGATGACTCTTCTCCTTACCCCAAAATATAGCAAATAAGCATATAACTATTTCTTAATACGTAGGCAATAGTCCCAATACATTCCTCTAGTGTACGCGTACACACACCCTGACTTTTTCAAAGTAAATGAAAAAACAAAACAGAGTTCTCTATCCTGATATCATCTCGTTATATGTATTTTTTTCTTTCTCCAAGGCATACTACTAAATTAAGTGGCTTTAATCACAAAGGTCCATCAATTTCTGCAGGCAACTTAAATGGCAAATTTCAAGTCCTTTTCTTTTGTATATCCATGAATTAGTGTCAGAAATACATAAGGTTAAAGGCAAAGGATACAAGAAGAAAATTACTACTTAAATGTAGAATGGAACAGACAACATGTCTCTTAAAAATGCAACTTGGAAGAAAAAACTAGAAATAATATTTGAAAAGGACATTAATAACTCATTAAAGATTCAGTCAGAGAGGTACGAATCTTAAGGTTTAACATTCTTGTGTTGAAAATTTAGTAATGGAGATCTGAAAAACCATGCAAATTACATCAGCTAATTCTAAATTTTAAAAAGACGAGTTTAACATTTGGGGGTGGTGGTGGTTGTTGATGTTATTAATTGCTTGTTTGCATTTTGCAATTTGTTGGTCATTTGGGAAGTTTTTCCTTACTACCCAAAATTAAATATATTTTTTAAAAGTACTTTATGCTTAATGTATGACATGTATGAGATACAATAATTAAATTCATGAACTTGCCACTGTGCACTTACGTTGGCAACACTATACAAACAACTTGATAAGGTTGCATAACCTTGGTCTTGATAGCTGTGTTCGTATTGATGTGTGGCAGTCTTGCCGAGTGGCATTTATTATTGTTGTTGCATGTTTTTGTGTGCCGTCAAACAAACATTAAATTTCTTATTAAATTTGGCAAGAGTGGAAGTGAAATCAGAGACATGTTAGTCCAAGTAGATGGGGATAATGCCATGAAAAAACAGCAGTGTACAAATGGATTAAACGTTCTTCTGAGGGGAGAGAAAGCATCACTGATGAAGAGAGGTCAGAGTGGCCAGAAACAAGCAGAACTGACAAAAATACTGCAAAAGTTCATCAAATTGTGCATCAAAATAATCGACTGACTGTGAGAAGCATAGCAGACCAAGTAAACATAGATAGAAAAACAAGAAAAATTTTGATTGAAAATCTTGGCATGAGAAAAGTGTGTGCAACAATGGTCCCAAAGGAACTCACCAATTGCCAAGACCTTTTGGAGAGGTAAGATAATATTTTGGGTCACGTTATCACTGGTGATGAAACGTGGGTGTCACAATACAATCCTGAAATGAAGCGCCCAAGTACACAATGGAAGTCAGCCAATTCTCCACAACCAAAACAGTTCCGTCAGTCCAAATCAAGAAATCAGAGGGAGTGTTCATTATGAATTTGCACCACTGGACAGTCAACCAAGTTGACTATTTGTAAGTGCTGAAAAGGCTGAGTGAAAAAGTTAGACGAAAATGACCTGAGCTTTTTGCCAATAACTCATTGGCCTTGTATCACGACAAAGCACCAGCTCCCATGGCACTGTGAGGAATATTTTAGCCAGTAAACAAATAACTATTGGAACACCCTCCCTACTCACCTGATCTGGCCCAATTACTTTTTTCTTCACCTGAAGATAAAGGAAATATTAAAAGAAAGACATTTTTGATGACATTAAGGACATCAAGGTTAACAGGACAATGGCTCTGGTGGCCATTCCAGTAACCAAAATTGCTTTGAAGGGTGGACTAGGTACTGGTACTTCCCAAGGGGAGTACTTCAAGGTGACCATAGTGACATTCAGCAATGAGATATGCAGCACTTTTTCTAGAATGAGTTCACAAACTTAACTGTCAGACCTCAAACATACAGTCCCGAAAGGATAGGAGTAGGAATCAAAAAAAAAAAAAAAAAAGATGCATTAAATTTAATCCAAATTTAACTTGTTTCACTGAAATTTTTTTAAAAGATAACTGAGTTTTTAAACTAGAATAATAGCACTATATGCTGGGGTTTTACCATATATAAAAATAAAATGTCTATAATGTATTAATATGTTCCTTGACCCAAGTACAATTAAATTAGAAATAGATAATAGATATTTCTGGAAGACCCTTAAATATTTAAACTAAAGAATATGCTTTTAGGGGAAGCTGGGATGGCTCAGCGGGTTAAGAGCTCGCTTTGAAGCCCTGGGGACCAAGGATCGAATCCTGGCCCCGGCCCATGCAGACCCACATGCTGAAATGGGGTGTGCCCCCAGTTTAGTTCTTGCTGGGGCCTTTGTGGGAGGCTCCCAGCCCAGTTCCTGCCCTGCGTAGCCTCGCGCCCACCTGTGGAGTGATACTATATGGAAAACCTAATGCTGTCAACTATGGAGACTGCTCTGGGCCCTCCCCCTTCTCTCTGTCTCTCTCTGTCTCTGTTTCTCTCTGTCAAAAATCAATAAAATCTTAAAAAAAAAAAAGAATATGCTTTTAAATAACACATGAATAATAGAAGAAATCAATAGGGAAAGTTTAAAAATATGTGGCATGGTAAAATTTGTGGGACTATTGCTAGAGTAGTACTTAAAGGAAAATTTAGAGCTTTAAATACCTACCGTATTTTTCGCTCCATAAGACGCACTTTTCCCCCAAAAAAACTGGAGGGAAAAGTGTGTGCATCCTATGGAGCAAATACTGCAAAAAAGAGTGCACGTTGGGGACCTTAATGATGCCGTGGGGAAGCCTGCAGCCAGATCAGAAAGCAGGGACTGCATGGAAGGAGAGCGGGTCTAGGCAGGAAACTTGCGTCTTATGGAGCGAAAAATATGTATATTAGAAAATAAAAGAAAAATCCCAAATTACCGTAATGACCTCAGCTTCACCTTAAATTATAAACAGATGAGCAAATGAAACCCAAAGTAAGCAAATTTTTAAAAGAAAATAGAGGAAATAATAGAGAGCAGAGGAAAATCAATGAAACAGAAAACAAAAATCAGTAAAACTAAAATCTGGCTTTTTTTTTTTCATAAGATCACTAAAATTGATACTCCTTTAGTAAGAATGGAAATAAAGATGAAAATAAAGAAGAAAATAAAGAAGATAACCACTATAAGAAGAGAGGTGACATCAATACAGATTCTACATATATTAGAGAATAATAAGGGAATACTCTGAATAACTTTATGACAATAAGTTTGCAACTTGGATGAAATGGACAATTTTCTTGAAAGACACAAGCTATCACAGCTCACTGAAAAGGAAGTAAGTATCCTGTATAGGTCTGTATCTTTTAAAGAAATTGAAATGTCAATTAAAATCCTTCCCACAAAGAAAACTCTAGGCTCAGATGGTATCACTGGTGAATTCTGCCAAATATGTAAAACAGAAGTAGTATCGATTCAACACAAACTCTTCTAGGAGACCAAAGAGGAGAAAACACTTTTCATTTAATTTTATGAGACCAGTTTTACCCTCATACCAAAACGAGACAAAGATATTATAAGAAAAGAAACTATAGGCCCATATCACTTGGTCAAATGTCTAAACTAAATTTTAACAAATTAAATCTAGGGAAGCTGGGATGGCTCACTGGGTTGAGCGCTCACTTTGCAGCCCCAGGGACCGAGGATTGAATCCTGGCCCTGGCCCGTGTGGACCCATATGCTGAACTGGGGAGTGCCCCCAGTTCAGTTCTCATCAGAGTGAAGACCCTGGCTCACTTCCTGCCCTGTGAGGCCCCACTCCCACATGTGGAATGAAACTATATGGAAAAACAAATGATGTGCAGCTGTGGAGACTGTTCTGGGCCCTCCCCCTTTTCTCTGTCTCTATATCTATCTCTCTGTCAAAAACAATAAAAATAAATCTAAAAATAAAAATTAAATCTAACAATATTTATCAGGATAATAAATCATAAGTAAATGGAGTTTATTGAATAATGCAGGGGTAATTTTTTTTTAAAGATTTATTTTATTATTTTGACAGAGACAGAGAAGGAGGGCCCAGAGCAGTTTCCATAAATGTATGCCATTAGTTTTTGGCATAGTTTCATTCCATACAGATGGGCAGGGGGTTGTGCAGGGTGGTAACCGGACTGGGGGCTTCCCACACCCTCTGGAGCTGGGTGCCAAACCGGAGGCCTCCCACATGTGAAGCTCACCCCGGCAAGAACCAAACTGAGGGCCACATCCCAGTTCAGCATACAGGTCTACACGGGCTGGGGCTGGGATTTGATCCTTGGTCCCCGGGACTGCAAAGTGAACATTTAACCTGCTGAGCCATCCTGGCTTCCCTACAGCGGTAATTTAACATTAAAAAATATATCATTAAATGTAGTTAACTATATTAATAAACTAAAAAAGAAAAACAGTATGACAGTCTCAATAAATACTTTTAGAAAAGGCATTGAGGAAAGCTGGGATGGCTCAGTGGGTTAAGCGTTCGCTTTGAGGCCCCGAGGACTGAGGATCGAATCCTGGGCCCAGCCCATGCAGACCTACATGCTGAACTGGGGTGTGCCCCCAGTTCAGTTCTTGCCATGAGAGGCTCCTGGACCAGTTCCTGCGCAGCCCTATGCCCACCTGTGGAGTGAAACTATATGGAAAACTAATGCTGTCAACTATGGAGACTGCTCTGGGCCCTCCCCTTTCTCTCTGTCTCTGTTTCTCTCTGTCAAAAATCAATAAAATAGAAAAGGCATTGACATTCCTGATCAAAAGCTGTCAGCAAATGAACAAGAGAATGGGAACTTCGACAAATTGAAAAAGAATCTACAAAATACCTATAACAACATCTTTCTTAACAATAAAAGATTGAATGCTTTTTTCCTATCCAACATTATACTGAACTGTCAAATCAGGCAAGAAAAATAAATAAAAGGTATACAGGTTGAAAAGGAAAATGTCACTGTCTTTTGCCATCATTATTTATGCTATGTAGAAAATCTGATGAAATTTTTAAAAATACTAATAATTTTGGCATGGTTACAAGATACAAGATCAATATAGAAAAACCAATTATATCTGTATATACGAGTAATGAACAATCAGATAATTATTTTCAATATAAAAAATATGAAATAGGAATAAATCTGGCAAAGATGTGAAATACCTATATAATAAAAAAACACTGCTGAAATTTAAAATAGCTAAATAAATGAAGAAATATATCTTGCTTATAGGTCTGAATATTCAATACTGCTAAGATGACAACTCTTCTCAAATGGGTCCATCGATTTAATGCAATCCCAATCAAAATTTCAGTATGTATTTCTGTTGAAACTGACAAAGTGATTCTAAACATTCAAAGAGAAATAAAAGGTCCTACAATAGTGAAAGCAACTTTGAAAATAAAAAAATTGAAAAATCGAGTGATTAATTTCAAAATTACGAAGTTACAGTAATCATAATGATGCTATATTGACATAAAAAACAAGTATGTCATGGAACAGAGTAGAAAATACAGACAAAAATGCACACTTCTGTAGGCAACTGATCTATGACAAAGATGCAAAAGAAATACAGTGTAAAGGGATAACATTTTCAACAAAACATGCTGGATCAATTGGATAGCAATATGAAAAAAATGAACCTGGATCCAATCTTGCACCATATACAAAAATTAACTCAAAATATATCACAGACCAATATAAAACCTAAACAATAAAACTTCTAGGAAAACATATAGGAAGAAGATATGAATCATAAAAAAGAACAATGTGATGAACTGGACTTGATCAAAATTAAGTACTTCCATTCCTTAACAGAATAAAAAGACTTGTCACACATATTAGCAGAAATTCTTTGTAAAGTATTTATGTAATAAAGAAGTTGTATTCAAAATATATTAAGAACTCTAGAAACCCAACAAAGGACCCAATAAATAAAATGGAAAAAATATTTGAACAGACACTATATCACAGAAGACACACATGACACATAAATGAAAGATGTTCAACAGCCAACAGCATTAGTCATTAGAGAAATGCAAATTAAAACTATAATCTGATACTACTAGACATCTGTCAGAATGGCTAAAATTAAAAAGCCATAGCATACCATATACTGGCAAAGAGGAATCAGAATTCTTGTATCCTGCTTGTAGGAATGAATGTAAAATGGTCTAGATACTTTGAAAAAAGTTTGCATTAAAAAGTTAAACATGAACCTAACCTTATAATCTAGCTGTTCCACTCTTGGGTATTTATCCAAGAGAAAAGGACATGTTCATATAAGAAACATGAATGTTCACAGGAATTTTGGAATAGCCAAAAACCAGAAACAACTCAAATGCCCTCAACAGATGAATGGATAAATCTCTGTAAGACAGAATACTAATCAGAATGACTATTGATTCATAACAATATGCAGGAAACTCAAAATAATTATGCTGAAAGACACCAGAAATAAAGCATACATACTATATGATTCCATTTATATAAAACTCTAAAAGTGCAACCTAATCTGTAGTACAGAAAAAGCAAATCAGTGGTTGGTTTTGGAGGGACATGGATCATAGCAGGAGGGAGGAATTAAAAATGAATACAAGGAAACTTGTGGAAATGATGGATCTGTTCACTATCTTGATTGCAGCAATTATAGATCAAAACTTATCAAACAGTACACTTCAAATATTTGCAGTTTATTGTATGTCAAGTAAACTTCAATAAAGCTGTTTAGAAAAAAAGAAAGGGAGGTGATGGTTGGACTCATTGAGAAAACTTTTGTTCTCTTGAAAAGCTCTACCATCACATAAGTTAAAGATGCCAAGTTATGGAGGAGACAAGAACAATTCAGAGATCCAGGAGAATCACACAATAAATGACTTCTAAAACAGGTAGGTCATACCACAGTGAAAGGAAAAAAATTGAGATGAATGGGCTATGTACAGCATTGCATTCCTCTGCAACTTGCTTATTCCCCTCTATTAGAATACTCTGCTTCCAGAGTGTTCTAACTCAAGTTACAGTAACTCAGGTTGTGGCAAAACAGACTATATTTCCATTCAGCTGAGTGTGAAAAGGATTATTAAAAGGTAGCAGTAGAAAATAGAGTTGGAATGGCCAGTTAGCACCCGATCACAGGAGACCCTGAATACTAGCTTACAGAGTTTGAAACACATTTTATATGCAACAGGCAGCCAATGAAAGGTTGGAAAATAAGAATAATATAAGAACCATGACTTAGCCATGCATAATTAAGATGCATTTCAAGTGGAGAAAAAAACAGCTAAAAGTTTTGTGTCCTAGGTAATCTAGACAAAAATATAAAAAGGCCTGTATTAAGGTAATGGCAATGAAAATAAAAGAAAGAGGATAGCAGTAAATTAGACAAGATTTAGCAACATATGGTGACAAGATAGGAATACAGAATCAAAGGACTCCAGAGTGTTTATTTCCCCTATTATGAGCAAGTTTACAATAAAAATACTTACACTTATGATGAAATACAATGATATAGTCTTAGAAATAAGAGAGTACTAAAAATTAATTTTAATGTTTCTTGTGGCTGGATTAATCGTCTAAAATTTAGAAAAACTTTAGGGATAATTATGGTCTGGTACTGTATCTACAAAAATTATTATCTACTTCTGATATTCAGAGAAAACATTCTCCCAAATACTACAAACCACTTCTTAAAATGGTAAAGGATATTCTTCCCCACACCCCATTACAAAACAGTGTCAGCGAGATTTCTTTTTAAGGTACAAGTTGATAAGGAGGTAACTGTGGTTCTATTAGTGATATAGATATAGAAGTTTGGTTATAACTGACATTTCAGAGCACACAATGAGGATACTTGGGTGGGGTAGGTCACACAGTAAGAAAATAACATGGGATAGTGGCTTTGGCTTTGACTTAATAATGTGCAGAAAGTTATGCTGTATTGTTCTACAGGTCATACAACTGTATATTCTTGCCTACACATTCATTCTATTAATGACTTTTTATAAAAGCAAGTTTTGAAGCATTTCTAGATTCAGCTTTACTCCATAAAAGCTAATTAAACAACCATGCTCATAGTGAAAAGCAGTAAAGCAGAATTATTAAGACTTGAAACTCTGAAACCAGGCTTTATGGATTAGAAATCTATTATCAGCAATATGATCTTAGGTACACAGTATCAATGTAAGCTTGGGCAGGTGACTTAACCTCTCTATCTCTACTAAACTGTATGACCAGAATAATAAAATTACCTACATTTAGAGGAATATTACAAAGAATAAGTAAATTTTATTAATTTATAAAGCACTTACAATAGTGCCTAGAACACAACAGACACCCCCAAATTTACTGTCATAACTGAATCCTCAAGCAAATAGTTAATTCATAATCAACATATTTCATGTAAGAGGTTAAGAAAATATACAATGTATTTGAGGAAAAGACCATCAAATTAGTAAAGCCTCAGAGTCTAGTTATACTTTGCTTACCAAGAAAGTTAACTTATCCAGTACCCATTCCATAATATACAATTTCTTAATGTTATTCGAAAAACACCTTTATAGATTATCTTTTAGTATAAATAATTATTTGAAAAGAAGAGTGACTTATCAAACAGGCCATACAAAAATTATCAGTGACCTTTCTGAATTATTAAAATATAACTAATGATTCTCCATCTGTATTAGTCTACATCATAATATAAGAAATAAAAAAAATAATAACCTTTTTCAAGCAGAGGCAAATAAAAAGTTGAACAGGGAGAAATGGTTTACTTTAAGTTAGCTTCTAGATTCTGGTAAGAGGGAAAGACTGAGCCCATATTCCAAACTTTCTCCCTCTCAGGATATAACAATTACCAAAACATGTGCTGGATGAACCTGGAGGATGTTGTCAGTCATCAAGATCTTCTGAGTTCTCTTAGGTCGGAGAACAGTGCTGAGGAGCCAGGCAGAGCGAAAGTTCTGCTTTGCCACTCCTTGAGGCTCTGGGTTAAGGCCTGGGATATCAGTTCCCTGAGTACTCCTAAAAAACAGAAGCCCATGGCTCCCCAGGAAAGGGCTGAATGCGACTGATACCAGAATGAGACACTGACAGGGTTGTCCACATGACTGGGATGACTTCAGCAGACTCAGGATAGAGGATGCACTGGTTAACTGAATTGCTCCCAGACCTCATGGTCTGGAGAAGCCTTCAGCTTAAGTCACTTCCACTTGGTAGAGACACCTGAGACTAGAGGGGATTCATCCTAAACTTCAAAGGACAGGAGTTTGTAAGCTGTCTGCCTCAGCAAACTGCCATTTTAGCTAACATCTGCTAGTTTGCATTGACAGACAGACCCACATGAAAATCTGATCTCCACAGGTGGCTAACAGAACACAACAAAGAAAAATACCATTTACATGGAAGCTCAGTAATTTTATAATGAAGGACCAAACTAAACAGCTAAAATATATGGACCATACTAATGAACCACAGAGATGAGAGAAGAACGCAAGTAAATTAAGGAAAAGATATTGAGAGCTTTAAAGAGATACAGTGTTCCCTCGCCACTTCGTGCTTCATGTTTTGCGGCTTCAGTGCTTCGTAGGTTTTCCCAAAATATTCATCAAAAAATAAAAATGAAAAAATACAACCATGTCGGCAGCCACATGGCGGAAAGGAGCGTTGTTTCATGTGGATGCGCGAGAGAGAAGGATCCCTGCATGTCAAAGAGATGAGTTGACTCAGAGTCCATCCCACGGGCTCTCATAAAGGCGCGTGATGGGTTTCCGGTGCCACATCGACCCATGAGAGCACGAGTGGATTTATCCCTGTGAGTTGATTGTCTGCGCATCATCGCAGCCTCCCCTAGCATCTTCTCTTGTTGTATCTCGCCAGTCTTGTCCATGATGTTGACTGTCTCGCATACTAACATCTGCTAGTTTGCATTGACAGTTTAGTGTTGTGTTGGCGATAACTTGTTTTGTTTAAGCGATAACTTTTTTTATTAATTAAGCCCTTATAATGCCGCCTAAGCGCTGTGCCCCTGCGAAAGCTTCCTCCGGGGCGCCCAAGAGGAAGATGATGACCATCAGCGAAAAAGTGAAACTTTTAGATATGATCAAAGAGGGCAGAAGTTATGCATCTGTGGCACGCCAT
>PVKE010026961.1:0-21942 GCA_004027555.1 Craseonycteris thonglongyai
CCATGTGCTGAACTGGGGAGTGCCCCCAGTTCAGTTCTCTCTCTGTCTCTGTATCTCTCTCTCTCTGTCAAAAACAATTAAAAAGAATATATATATATAGGATGAGATGATCTTGCAAAAAAATTGGGAGAAATTGACCCTCCTATCAATGGTTTATGAATATGTTCATTTTCTCACAACTGTTCCAAAATTTAATTTTGACAGTCTTAAAAGTTAGTTTTGTTTATATATTTTATTCAATGTCATATTGGTTTGCTTCTTTTTTCTTAATATTTTGTATTTTCTATATATACAATATAATTATTTATCTTTTTTGTGCTTTATATAATGTATATATGCTCTCCCAATTTATTTGCCATTTTTGGTTAATGTATCTTTGCCATAAGGAAGTTGACTTTTCAATAGATTGGTGGTTACCTAAGGGTAAGGTAGGAGGTGGGTGGGAGAGCTGGGGGAGGGGTGGGGAGGAGGGAGGGGGAATCAAACATATGGTGATGGAAAGTGAGCTGGTTCTGGGTGGTGAGCACACAGTGCAATGTATAGACCATGTAATTTAGAATTGTATACCTGGAAACAATGTAACTGATATCAATTAATGTCACCCCAATCAATTTAACAACAGCAAAAAAAGTCTTCAGATTTTTTGGGTAGATACACAGAAAAAGTGGTAACTTTATTCTTAATTTTTTGAGGAACCTCCATACTGGTTTCCATAGTGGCTATATCAATTTACATTCCCACTAGCAGTGTATGCAGGTTTGTTCTCTACAACCTCTCCAACACTTACTATATGTCCTATTGATGACAGTCATTCCAACAAGTGTGAGGTGGTATCTTGTTGTGGTTTTGATTTGCATTTCCCTAATTGCTAGTGAAGTCGGATATTTTTTCATATATCTGTTAGCCATTTGTATGTCTTCTTGGGAGAAGTGTCTGTTTAGGTCCTCTGCCCATTTTAAAAATTGAATTGTTTATTCTTTGTTGTTGAATTATATAAGTTCTTTATATATTTTGGATATATAATATACAAGGGCTGTCTGGAAAGTATCCAGCCATGTGACCATTCTTGTTATATTGACAATGGCTGGATTTTTTCTGGACAACCCCCATATATTTGGATATATAAACATGTTTCTTAGTGGAGGCTCATGTTGGGTAATCCAATTAGTTTTATTTTCTTGGTTTTAGAGAACGTTTGCCCATCTATATTTTGCCAGAAGTTTTTCATTCTGCTTTTTATTCTATTTAGTCAGTGATCTTATCTTTAAATATTGCTCTACAAAGTCTGTTTCTTTTAATTGATCTCGAGAAAGTAAAGCATTTACTCTCTAAAAAATATGAAATCAATCTTTTAAATCTAGCTTCGGTATACTATACTTATTTTCTCATTTTTAAATACTCTTCTTGTATAGTTTTTCCACTCTTTCTATTTTATGTGACTAGCACAGGTTTATATAAGTTTGATCTCCTTGACCCCAAATGGTGTGATTTTATTCTTGAATTCACTACCTGTTTCCTGGGAGATTAATCAGATCCTTCTCTAAAATTTAAGTGGGACAATTTAGTTTTATCGTACATCAGATATTCCACACTTCAGAGATTCAGTAGCCTGAGAGTAATGGAAAGTTGAGTGGCTTGTCAATCACAGTTGGGTAATTTGATAAAATCTTGTGAAGCTTCATTCAAAGCCTGAGGAATGGTTCCAGGGTTCAATTTGGAAAGGTAGAGGTTATCCTTTCCTGCCAAGGGGCATAAATATCAGTTATGAATCCACCTTCTTCATGGTGAACTAATCAAAATACAGAGAGAGTGCTTGACAGGGATAGTCCAGGGTCTATGGAATTTCTGTTTGGGAAGGTGTAAATGTGTCCTCACCATAGATAGCCACCCTGTTACTGTTTGTAGAAGCTGTGAAAGTGACAGAAATTTAGTCTGTGTTTCACAGTACATCTTCATCTCTAGACTTTGTTCCTCTAGCACTTGTTTTGATAACAATATGATCTATCACAATGCTACTTTCAGATAAGGAAACCAAAGCATAGAGAAGTCAAGTCAGCAGGTCAATCAGCTATAAGTTTAGAGATGGGATGTAAATGTAAGTACCGTAACCCAACTGTACAGCCTAACCTCTTTACCACTAGGGTTTTCATTCTTTCTAATAATATTTATTGATTGCTTATGATAGCAAGACATCACAATACAATTTCAGGGAAAGCATGGCATTTTTTAGATCTACAAGTAATATATAAACCTCATTTAGTCAATGTGCTTGCTATCCCTCCCTTTCATAGGTCCCTCAATTTGTAGGCTTGCTGATCTCTCCCTGTCCTTTCTCTTGTGGAAGTACACATGGACACTCCAATAGCCAAAAGGCATTCAACTAGAGAGAGCAGAAGGAGAACAAAGATATGAACTATCCAGAAATGAAATAATCAACCTCTGGATGACTAAAGATTGATTAAATAGTATCATGATTTCTTTATTTTCTAGGAGATGTACCCAAGACTTTCTAGGAATAACCTAAGGTAGGGTAGTTGTTTTGTAGCTTTTGTTCTAGGCTGACTCTTTTAGGTGCCTGCTAAAGATATGATTAGTTGATCAAATATTCTGTTCAGTTTCTCCTTTTTTATCTAACTGAAGTTGATGCTTTTACAGGGTACAGCATCATCATGATTCAATTGGCTCGGGGGAGCAAACAGAACATTTTCTTATAACTTTCAGTCAAAGGTCAGTTGCTAGCAATATGTTGTTCATCCTCATGCAATAAGGTACTTTTTCCCCACTTTTCTTTAAACTTGACACCAATACAAGGCAGTTCAAATTCCCTCTGCTGTTGGAGATGATTGATTTTTGAAGCAGGAAAACATTCTTTCACTGCATGAAGATTTGAGTTGACTAAGGTTTGTGGGGCTTAAAGCATTTATCTCAAAGTTTGTTTTAGAGAGACTTTGGGAAAAATTTAAAAACCTTCCCATACAGCTTTGCAAATGCTGTCAATATGCATAGACACCGGGGGATGGCAGATACAGAGTATCTACCTCCTAAACTTGGTGAGGTTCTCCTGACCATGGTGTGCTCATGTCCAGCCTTTAAATTCTTTCAAATGTTTCATAGGCTTATGACCTACTCCATAAGGCTTAACCCAAATAATCCAATAATGCAAATAAGCAAATGAAAAACATATCCTTGCATAGAGCAATGAATCACCCAGGCAGCCCTTACATTTCTTGATGTTTCCTGTAACATATACCAGAGCACTGTATTGTCTTAAATTTTGTCATATGGTTTAGCTCCTTCCCTTATTACACATGCACATGCACACACGCACATGCACACACACACACACACACACACACCTTAGATAATAATTGTACATAAACTTGTTGCAAATACTGAATGGAAGTGAAATATAGGTTGTCTTGATTTGTCTTGAGCTTGGCTTCCTGATTTTGTTTGAATTACATCTGATTTCTCTTATTCCATTTATATTTCTAGAAGAAACCTAAGGCTATTTTTTCCCCTGGCTTTCTTCCTTCACTATGTGGGTGCTATACTAAAAAGTAACTACAATTTATTGAGAATCTACTATACTGATAGGTATTTTACATCATTATCTTTTTATTTATTTATTTATTTATTTATTTATTTTTAATTTATTGTTAAATTTGATGAGGTTACATTGGTTGGTAACAATTAGATAGTTTACAGGTGGAAGGGGAACTGATACTGAGTGATGGGCACATAATATGATACATCATTATCTTTAATCCTCCCAAGAATCTTAACAAGCATTTATAATCTTGGAAATGAAGTTGAGGTTGAACTAGAAAATTATGGAGCCTCTATAGGAACCTGTGACTTGACTGAAAAACCTATGCTCCTTTTAATATTCTCTCAATGAAAGTTGCAATGTACATAAAAAGATGAATCTTTGGGCAGATAAAAATTTGAGGGTTTGAGCAGACTACCATAAACAATTTCACTTTAATATTTTTAATATAGGTTCATATTTAATTTTTGTAAGCTTTTCTGGTTAGGTGTTTGCTTTGTGTACTATTTATCTCTGTGTAGTATGACATGAAAGAGTGAATTAATATTAAAAACATAGTAATTCCTATGTCAATAAATGTAGATATCAGATTCAGATAATACAAGTCCCTTGACTGTGGATAGGAGAAACAAAGAAGCCAAGTTTATGTAAAGAGGTTTAAAGAAAATTTTCAAACTTCAAAAGCAAAAGGGGTTCTCTAGTAACTTTTTTTAAAGGATTTATTTTATTGTTTTGACAGAGAGAGACAGAGACAGAGAGACAGAGCAAGGGGAGATCCCAGAGCAGTCTCCATGGTTGTATACCATCTGTTTTTGGCAGTTTTGTTCCGCACAGGCAGCCCGGGGCCACGCAGGCTGGGAACCAGGACAGAGGCCTCCCACATGGGAAGCTCGCCCTGGTGAGAACCAAACTGGGGGCCACACCCCAGTTCACCATATGGATCCACACAGGCCGGGGCTGGGATTCGATCCTCGGACCCTGGGACTGAAAAGTGAGTGCTTAACACACTGAGCCATCCTGGCTTCCCTCTAATATCTTTATCAATAAGAATATAAAATTTGAATAGTTCATAAATTATAAACCCAGTCTGTCTGTTTCCCAGGAAACACGTGAGTTATCTTTCCAGTGGCTGACTAGTGATGTGTGGACTAGTCAGTACTTGTGCCTCTTTCTGTCCATTTCTGTCTACTTAGAAATTTAGTTATTGGAGGGCTTCTCTAAAATGATATGACATCAGCTATGGGAGGTTAACAGAGAGAAAAGGAAGATAAAATTAACATTGAGAGCAAGTGAAAAAGTACTTAGGATTTTCAGAAAGGTAAAAGAACTCCAGTAGTGTTATATCCCCAAAGTCATAGAAGGAGAGCATTTTGAGAATGAGGTGAGTGTTAGAGTCAGATGTTATATAGAGTTCAAAGATAAAAGGAACTGAAAAAAAGGCCATTGGTTTGGACGATTAGGAGGGTAATGATTGCGTTTAACAGTGTTGAACAACACTATTTTAGTGTTCAGTAATAGGGACAAAAGCTGGATTTAAAGAGTTAAGAAGGGAGAAGTATATAAAAGGGCTATACCCATCTGGGCTCTGGTTATATGTATTCTATTACTTTGCTGTCTTGATTTTCTTTCCTAATGATCTAGCTTAAGGTCTGATCTAAAATTGATTTATGTGCATGTGTGGTTACTGACACTGAAATGATTTAGAATGAGCTATAGGAATGGCTTTTCTAACTAAGGCTAATTTTTCTCCCTAAAAGCTGAAAAGATTATACTATTAGGACCATTTTGAGCAAAGAATTTATTATACATGACAAAACCTCACTGGGTATGCTGACTCAGTAAACTCGTTTAGAAGGAGACAGATAGTTGGTTCAGATCTAAGAGGTGAACTGGGAGTAAAGAAAACAGCAAATTACAAGTAAGACACATTGCCTACTTTGTGTTTTTGTTTTTGTGGTTTTTTTTCTTCTTTTTCTTTCTCCCCACTCCCACATACCTATAATATAAAACACAATGAGCATAATGGGATTAGGCCTTCATAGTTTCTCCTTTATGAACTGTCAAACAGATCAAATCTAGAAGTTCTATACCTGCAGATTGGTGCTTCAGAATCAGCCAGGCTGCATTTCTACGGAAGGTAACACTGATCACACTACCTGGAAATGCCAACTGAACCGCTATAAGGAAGTTGGTAGTCAGACTTCTAAAGCATCCCCTATGTGTTCATCTAGTTAGAACTGGGCACTAACAACAAAGACATGGAAATGAAAATTGAGACTTCCTGATGGCTAAGAAAAATTATTCCAAAGAACAATGGTGCATTGACTTGAGTTCAAATCATGGCATCACTTGTATGATTTGAACAAGTAATTTAATGTCTTGGTGTGTTTCCTTCTTACACAGAAAAGTAATGACATATGACATAGGGACCACCACCCTACAGAGTTGCAGAGAGGGCCAAATGTAAGACCTCAAGAAACTACACATTTGATATTTATGTTTTGATTTCCCCAATGCTGGATTTATACTTGGTATTACATAATTTCCTGAACAGATCTGTGAACCAGAAAATGTTAGTCATCAAGAAATTTTTAGAGGGCATGCTTTTATTTAACACATCAAAAACAAAAACAGAACCAACACACATATAAACAAATAAAAACAAAGTCAGGAAAGAAGTCACTTGTCTACACAATAATTTGTATAAATAGTGAATGGAAAATCCTAGATAAAAACGTTCTTGGAATTTCAGGTTTTTGCATAGTCACATAGTATGACGAAAGCAGGTGCACATTAATTAGTTATTTTAAAGAGAGAGTAAAAATAAAGGCCATCTTCTTCAAATCCAATCAGAACCATCATTCTGTGAAATGGACCTACCTTCTAACATTTGTTCTGAGTGATAGTACCACCCATTTCTCTTCTGGGAGGACTGTTATCCAGCTGCAGTAGGAATAACCATAAAACACCTTGATCCTGCCCCTTAGAATGGGTCCACTGTGGAATGGTCCAGAGATGGAAAACTGCCCCTTAGAAATGCCCTGGGCACTCATTTGCTGACTGGATGCCTAGGTGGTTGTCAATGGCCCTTTCCTGTCTTAAATTTCTAGAGACCTAGAGAGATGATTTGGAGAAAGAAGAAAAGAGAGAAGAGGAGAGGAGAGGAGAGGAGGGAAGGAGAGGGGTGAGGAGGGGAGGGGAGGGGAGGAAGGCTATTGTATTGAGTGGAAAAGAAACCAGTGTGAAACCCAGATCACTTTAAGCTGTGTTTCAGGCCAGATAGTTTCCAGCAATTTATTTACCAGGCTAGTTTTTGTCTTTTGGATTCACTGATAGATGTGCAGGTTAGTATATGGGCTTTGGGATCAGATGAACTGAGCTTGAGTGCTAGAGCCACAGTTCCTGGCTGTGTGATCTCAGGAAAATTGCTTCAAGTCTAGAGGTTCGGTTATGTAATCTGCTTAAGGGGATACATAGTCCTTGGAAGGTCTTTCTAAAGTTTAAATAAGACACTATGTATAAATGCTTACTCCAGAGATTGTACACGTTAGACACTTGGTAATGGCAGCTATTAGAATCTCATAGATTTGTGGATTTAGAGAGTGCTAGAGCAGAAAAGATCCTTTCTTTGGAACCACTTAGTTTATTGAGTGTCACGAGAAATTTTAGAGTCTTAAGTGCTTTGTGAAGGGATTGGGAGAGGACAAGTAGCAGAGATAAAAGGGGATTCTGCACCTCAACTCCTACTTCAGAATGCCTTTTTCATGTCATGTTTTGGGCTTCCTAATTTAAGACAATAATAAGAGAAAAGAGTTTTACAAAAAGAAAAAAATGAAAAAATATTCTAGTGCAATTTTCTGATTTTATAAACGAGGTAATAGACACAGTGAGTCAAGCGATTTGCCTCATTGCCCATCTTGTCAGATGATTCTGGTGGGTACATAAACTCCTCATTAATATGAACAAGCCCAAGAGCTATTTCTATACAGTCACTGGGTCACATTCACAGGCATTTCTCCCAGATATAAGGTTACAGCCCAGAGAGGGTCCAATTTGCATTGTTCATCCTGAGTACCAGAATTTGACTGATGTTATGGATGAGGTCCCCAATAAAATTAATCACCTGAAACTATGAAGATAATGTATAGACAACTAAAAAGGGGAATGACTAAACTCATGAAAACGCTATACTGTTC
Source organism: Craseonycteris thonglongyai (assembly GCA_004027555.1). NCBI lineage: Eukaryota > Metazoa > Chordata > Mammalia > Chiroptera > Craseonycteridae > Craseonycteris > Craseonycteris thonglongyai. The sequence continues at coordinate 7,747 of PVKE010026961.1, forward strand.
TTGCAAATTAATTTAAATGTAATTAAAATAAGGAACTCTGAAGAATATAAAGCAGGCTTTGAAATTAACTTCCGATTCTCACTGGAAATTGTTAAAATCCTTAGTCATGCACCATTAAGGGAATTGTCTCTGTTATGGTCCAGTCTAGATGTGTCTTCATCAGTCATGCTTTGCTGATATAGTTTGTATCCCACTTCATAATGGGATGACATTTTCACTTTCCTCAATCATCTTTTAATCATAATTACAGTGAAATTTTAGTCTCTGCATCTGCAATCGCTCAAAGGTTATACTGTAAATCAACCAATATCTAAGAAAGCTTCAATTCTGAGAAATGACAGTTAGGAACTAATCACGATTAAGATGACATTGATAGGCAGTGTGTCTTGAGCACTCTGCTGTTCTTCAGCCAGGGTACAAATTGACAGGAAGGGACCCACTCCCAACACGCAGACTGCAAGGTTAGCTTTAGTTCCTGATTCAATTAGCCAAGGATGCAAACCTAATCAGGAGGGAGGTGGCCACACTGGAGAGGAGCAGATGCAGCATATCTCTGCAGTTTCCTTGGCTCCCCCCAAATCTAACAGGAGCCCATAGCTGCCTGAGGCACTGTCCACACAAAGAGGACAAATTTTCATTTGTCTATGCCACTGCCCTTTAATATTCAAGGTTTACATCATTTTCTAGGTGGACTTTTATAACAGTCTGTTTGCCTCTTGAACTCAACTCAGTGTGTGCAAGACCTCACCTTCCACCCTGGAAGCAGGACGTGTTAGAGGCTGAATGTCCCAGAAGATCTCTGCTTCTGAGTGTCTAGATTCTGGGAAAGGCCATTTTCCAGTGAGTGGTCACCAGGTGCCCCCACTCTATGGTGCATTTTCACACAGCACCTCATTGAATTCCCACAAAGAGCTATTATGGGTTCACAGTCATTATCCCAAACCCTTAGGCTCATAGAAATGTCTGAATTCCGAACTGTTGGATATCAGGCAGGCTATCTGGTGCCTATACCATGTCATTAATTTTTACCAACCCCAACAGGATCTGGGGCAGCACCTCATATGTAATCATGTTATACGTTAGATAAGTAGAGACTATGAATTGTCTTATCTCAGTTCAGTCCGAATTGGCTGAAAATTAGTTTGTGCCAAATGTATTAAATATTGCTTAGCTCTTGGAATGTTTTGGATGTTGCAATGCAGATTAGGATTTGTTGACCTATATTGTTATCTTCACCTTGCAATGAGGCAATTGAGGCTTAGAGAGTTTAAGAAACTTTCCAAGGTTGCAGCTAGTAAGTGCTAAGGTGAGCATTCAAACTTAAGTCTAGATTCCAAACTTGCTTCTTTAATAACAGTATCATAACATAGCTTTGCATCTTTTTTTTTTTTTTAATTTGAGGGATATTTTTATTTTCTGACTCTAATAGGACCTGGACTAGGGGGAAGAAAGTGAGGTACAACATTGGGTGCAAAATGTTAGGGGGTGCCCAAAACTCAGTAATCAAGATAAGTAGTTTTAAATGTGATATGTTAACAATTAAAACTAATTCAAAAACATAAAACTCTGATGAACAAAATATGAAAAATGTATATGAGATCAGTGTTATCTCAATATGGCTCCTCTGGCCCTGCTCTTCTATTTGCTCTCTGAGTACTGCTCTGTTTTTCTCTGTTCTCACTGCAATACGAGACAGAGTGATGTCCCATTTCTTCTGACAAGAAAGGTGACACTAGAGTGGGTCCCAGAAGAAGCAGTACTCCAGCCAGTGTACAAAGTTCATGAACATAACTATGTTTCCTGATTACCAGGATTAAGTGTCTCTTCTGACTACAACAATAAATTCAGACATTATTATTGAACAGATTCATCCCAGACTCAATTATACAAACAGAAGAAGCATCATTTTTCATAGACATTTTAATAGTGTTAAGGGGTTAGAATGGAAAAAGTTATGTTGATCTACTTTCAAATTTCAAATTGATTCACTGGAGGCATGGTGTTGGAGGGGAGCTCTGCGGATACCCTGGACCATCAGAAAGAGTAACAAGCGGGCCCTAGAGCAAATTCAGCTTGAAACATCACTGGAGGCAAAAATGAGAAAACTGAAGCTGCCCTACTTCTGTACATCAGGAGAAGGCAGGGTTCTTCAGAAAAGAGAATAATGCTGGGAAAATAGAAGGCAGCAGGAAAAGACAACCAAATATCAGATGGATGGACTCCATAAAAGAAGCCATAGCCTATCTAAAGGAGCTGGGCAGGGGAGTTGAAGACAGGACACTGTGATTGTCACTCAAGATAGGTTCTTCAGGAGTCAGAGGCAACTCAATGGTGTGTAACACATACATACACTTTCAAATTAACGATTATGTCAGTCCAGATCCAGTAGGAAATAGAATCCACTCCAAGAAAGAAAGTTTAATGAAAAGATGACCTCCCAGGTTAGAGAACAAAAAATGGTATTAGACACCAAGAAACAAGCAACAGCAGAAGCTAGTACCCTCATGGAGAAAATGGTGTTTCTGGAATCAGAGAGCTTGAGTAGTGAGGAGTGGCTCCCAGGCCAGACCTGTAGTTGTAGAAGGATGCCTTCCTTAAGCAGGGAAAGGGCAAAAGTTTCCCAGCCTCTTACTGCCCTCATCTTCTTTGGTCTTTTGACAGGAGTGTCTTCCATTGGCTGCACTGATAGGGAATAGCTGAAGGGAGCTTGGCTGTTGCAGTGGGTAGTGATCAGTCTCCTGGGGCACAAGGAAAGGTATCAAAGGATGGAGAGATCTGGGACAGGGATAAACTGGAAAAATCACACAATGAGTTTCATTCATTGATTTCACAAGCTCAGATACCTGTCAGGGTACTTCTGTCTCTTTAATGTCACAGCTAAAGGAGCTATATAAGGAAAGCAAAAGAAATACAGAGTTACTGTTCAATGTTATCACTATCACTTAAAATTAAAGTACTCATGCAAAATTGTTATTGATTACACAGTGTAGTTCTCATTGTGCAAGACAGTTAATGGTTTCATTCTCATTTTTGATCTTAAGAAGAACATCTAAATTTCATACACAAACAAAAAAACCAGACATGCTTAGGCTAATGTGAGTTCCTGGCAAAATGACTGAGACTTCTTTATTCTCTAGTCCAAAACAATAAGAGAAATACTAAAAAAGAAGGCAGTAAAGATTTTAAACATTATGTAATGCTGAATCAGCAAGGCAGACAAAATAGAAGAACTTTATGGGGATTTAAGTAAAATAGCTATTTTTGTACATAATTTCAAGAGCGTGGGTTAAGGAGTGATGGTCCTTTGTTTGGTATGACTCATGGCCACTGGCGTGGACACATACTTTAACTGTATGAGAAATCTAACGTGAGAGAACTGTAGATCCATTTTCCATACACAGTACCACACTGGGTATTATTTATGCCAGGATTCTGATGAGTGAAGAGAATGGAGAGAATGAGAGCAAGTCTTCTACCTCTGAGGACGACCAAGGAGAGAGATGCTACCATGGCATCAAAACTCATAGTTCTGGTCTCTCTTCATACTTTCAAGTTGTCATGTCATAATTTATGACCGAATTGATTGGTTGATGTATTCTATCTCCAGCTTCTTTCAACTGCTACTGGGCTCACTTCTCCTATGAGTCATCTGAAGCTTAATAACGGTTCACTTGTCCATGGCCCATTTTCCAAATAGAATTAAAAATTTGCTTTTATACTTTGTTTTTGTTCTTATTTTTGAGACTCACAAAGGAAGAGATACTAAGGCAAAATTTTAATATAAATTGGTTTCGGGGAATACTTATTCATTAAATTATGTATAGCCAATGCATATTGTTTATTGTGCATGTAACGATGGGTTACATGCTGGGAATGTAAAGATAAATACTGCTTAGTCTTTAATTTTCAGAAATATCAAGTCTAGTGAGGGAAACAGACATGTAACAATGATTTCATCTAACATGTTAAGAATAATAATAGAAGTATAAACACATTTTCCTGGATGTAGGTATTCTGAGCCAGCATTCATACACAATTAATAAAATAAATTCAAATACTTGTTTCTTCCTTAGAAGATTTTCCCAAGCATTTATTTTTAATGCTATTTTTTAAAAAATCTGTTCTACCAGTTGTGTAGTGTGATATAACAGAACAAATGTTTATCTTATGAACACTCATGCTGACAATAAAATGGCATGTCATTTCTGTGGTATAGAAAAGGACACTTGTGATTGTAACATACATTTGAATGAAACTTTATGAATATGGCTGCTTTAGAATTTAACTCAAGAGGCAATGTACTTAAAGGCTCTGCCTAGAAGTCTGAGACTGCTGGGTTTGAATTTTGGTTCTGCCATTTACTAGCTTCATGACTTATGCAGGTTACATGAGCCCTTTGAAGATAGATCTTTTAGTTTTTTAAATAGGAATGAAATAACCAAAGAACAGCATGCTAGTTGTAATCAAATGATATAACATGCATAAAATAGCCTAATGCCGACCACATAAGCATCTGGTAGTTATTATTTATTGACTCCAAAAGATTATTTGCACCATGTAGTTCTTTCCATTAAAACTTTCTGTTAGGACATCACAAGGATCATCATTGCTCAAATAAAGTTTACAAAATTATGAGGGCTATCTGGAAAAATGTTTAGCTATTGCCAATATAACAAGAATGGATACATTCTGGACAGCCCTCCTAAACTCAATGTACTTATCCAAGAATGCAATTATAGAATCAGGTGGTTGTTTTTTTTAAATTTATTTTATGTTTTGAGAGAAAGTGAGAGAGAGAGAAAGAGTGGAGGAGGGGAGGGTGACCCAAAACAGTTTTTATAGTTGTGCATCATTAGTTGTGACATTGTTTCATTCCACACAGGAGGATGTGGGCTGTGCTTGGCAGGAACTGAACTGGAGGCCTCCCACATGGCAGCCAAGAACCTTTGCTGCTGAACCACCCCAGAGGTTACCATTGTACTGCAGTTTAGCATTTGAGCTTTGCCCGGGCCAGGTCTGGGAATCAAACCCCAGACCTCTTGATTACAAGACAAGTGCTCAACCATGGAGCTATTCTCACATCCCCAGAATCATGGATTTTTTAATAGCGAACCTGACCCTATTTGGAAGATAAAATACTAAGATTTAGATGGTTCAAGGGACTTGCTTGAAGTCATTAGAGAACCCATATCTGCTCATCCTATACAGTATAATTGTCTACTCTTATCACCTCACCCCCCCATTCTCCTTGTAGTTTTCATGTGCATTATAAATACCCCTTTTCTCACAAACATTTTTGGTTCGTGCTCCTTGGATAGTGACTCTAAGCTGTTCTGTTGTTGATGAAGTGTGAATGAAATACTGTTATTAATACAAACAGAGGCACCCTTGGGGTATCATGCATTTATCAGATCAAGCATTGAAATATGAAAGTACAAAAACAACTAATGAAAACAAAATGAATATTGTTAGCTGAACTAATGCTGTCATCTTCCAAATGAAATGGTCCAATGGCAAAAATAGAACAAGCTGGGAACTCTTGGTTCCACAGTGTAGGATTTGAAGCACAGACCTATTTCCCCGTGTGTTAAATTGCTGACATGTCAGTGGTAAATGGTTACGAGCCCATGAGGACCCCAGCAAAATCCAGTCTTCTCCTGCCCAGCGTTTCCAATAGAATTACAGCATAAAACAGCAACAGTCACATCAACAAAATGAATCTGTGTTTTGGAACCTGACCTAAAGATACCCTCTCTGCCTCCTGCTTCCCCACCTGCTCTAAGAATTTGAGAGCTACTGCCGTTGTCTGCCTCTAGTGTCAAATATTTATTTTAGCTTCTGTCTCAACTGTGCTTCAGATGGAGCTGAAATACCAATTCAAAGAACTATATTGCCATGCATGTTTATTTGCTGAAACCAAGTCATGCCCTTGAGAGTAGTGAAATTAGTATCTATATCTGTTATGCTATTCTCTCCTTTTCAAGTCAGCACCACTCTTTTTGTAGTTTATCCCACTGTGCTCAATGCTTATGTAATGAAACACTCCTGGGTTTCTGTGTGCTGGGAGTGTGGCCATGGGTCAAGGCTTACCCGGTCATCTTGACAGTTGCTTTGTTTAGGGGGTAGTGGTTAATTGACTACTGTTGGTTCAATGTAATCTAGTCATTAAATAAGTGGCAGGAAAGGGCGGTTGATGATCTCTTGGTATTCTTTACTGTCCTACACGTGTTAGTGAGGGTAGGATTCTGCTAGAGGAAATTTGGGTGACAACAGGTAGTGTGAGCCCACTTTCAGAAGAGATCAATGTATTCTGTTACTAAAGCTGGCAAGGCAGCTTCTCCTCTAACAGTCTGGTCAATTAGCCAAGATGCCAGAAAATGCACACTGACCATGGCATGCTAACCCTCATTGACATTCTGTCATTCAGGTCACCATGATATTTTGCTTGAGATACAGGATTACAGGGGAGTAGATTCTATTGATATAAGAGGGAAGCTTTGTTTAAATAACTGATATAAAGATGCTACATTGTTAGTTGGTTTACTCCTTTAAAGTTCAAACACTGTTTAACACTTTATTTGCTTTGCACTGAGAATTTGGAGGTAAACAAGATATGGTCTCTGACATCCAGGCTGTCTAGTAGGAAAGATATAGACATGAATTTTCTAATGAATGATACGGTAAGGTCAGAGGGGAAAGAGAAAATGGTTCTCTGGTGAAGGGTGCTGTGGGCCAGTGAAGAGGTACCTCAGAGGAAGTAAAACAGTGATGGACGTCTGAACTGAATACTTGAAGAATAAATAGGAAATCACTAAACAAGATGGAAAAGTACCAGAAACAGCTCCGATGATGATGCACGCAGGGATGCTATGCACGAAAGCTGTGATAAAAATGACTGCTTTGAGGTCTTTGAAGAGTTTAAGATTAGTTGTTTTGCTGCTGATGTTCATTTATTTTACCTGGAAGAAAATAAATTGCTAGTAGCACATAAAACAAAACAAAACAAAGCAAAACATATGTTCCTTCAATTTTAGGGCCTAAATATATGTTATCCTGAAATCTTTACATCCATGCCACACTTGAACAATGAAGTATTTTCTGAAACTGTTAAAACATTACAGACATCTCAACCACTGCCGTTCAGTCATTCCCAGAGGTTAGAATTTAAAAGAGGTTTTTATACACTGGTAAAAGGGTTAATGCTTATGCTACTTCCCAACTCTACCATTTTCCAAATACTATTCCATTACTATTATTTCTTAGACAACTTGGTGCTGGATATATTGGATATAAAATTTCATACTGAAACTCCTTAATGTGCTTCTCAATTTTTACATGTGAAATGCCTCGAGAGAAGTTTTGAGTCAGTAAACCTGTAAAATTTGTGTGTTACAGAAATTAAAGGAGTAGCTATTCACACAAATGACATTTTTTAATATAGAGAAATAGAGTTATCTTCTGGGTAGTGGAGTACAGAAAATAGAAATTCTGGACAATTGCTCTGATAACATAGAGATACCCAGGCTTGGAAAGTTTTACCAAGGAATCTACCTGTAAATTCAAAGACGAAGTGTAGGTTCTGCATAACTAAGAACCATAATGATAAAAGTTCTCCATTGTGAAACCCTTAAAATGAACCCTACAAAGGGGGCCCCTCAGCTGCTCTCATAACTTGGCGTTAGAAACCCTGATTATTAACAGGGAAGCCTGGAAACTGCTTGACTAACCACTTCAGGGACCTTGCTCTGCTGATTGGTGTATCAGTAAATAGCATGAGTGTGTTGATATTCAGTAAGCTATCATTAACAGGTAAAGGTACCTTGCATAACATTATTTAAAGGGCTATTAGCCAAAATTATTGAAAGAACTACATGCTTTCTCAGAATTTAGCACTTAATATTTTTTATTTTTTCAAATTATTATTATTATTATTGTTGAGAGAAGGTAAGAGAGAGAAATGGAGAGAGAGAAGGGGGAAGGGCCCAGAGCAGTTTCCATAGTTGTACGTTATTAATTGTGGCATAGTTTCATTCCACACAGGTAGTTGTGGGACCGCATGGAGTGGGACCTGAACAAGATAACTGTCAAGCTATCTTGGTGGCTACCAGTTGTGTCGCATGGGTTTGCACAGGCCGGGCCCGAGAATCAAACCCCTGACCCTGCAATTGCAAGGCAAGTGCTCAATCTCTGAATTATTCCGGCATCCCCTTGACAGTTTTTATTTGTTACTGCATGTTGAATACATTGAGAAAGAGATGTAGTCTGTTCTGGGAGGAGGCAATAAGTGCAGAGATGCTGTGGTTAGGGCTGTGCTGTTTTTTCAACAACCAAGTTTCCCTTATCATAAATGTGAATCTGAGAGAAAGTGAGGCTTCAAAGATGAAACCACTGATTTAGGACAAAGAATCTGGATGAATCGAGTTGCTGTTTGCTGGGATAAAGAAGACATTGGCAGAGTAGGTTGAATGAAGATCAGCTATGTTTTGGTAACGTAAAGTTTGCAATGCCTAATACGTGTCTAGGTGGAGATTTGAAGTAGGAAATTGTGCCTAGGTCTGTGTTTCAAGGGAGGGAGCTGGGCTCGACATATAAATCTGCGTTTCCACAACATAGAGGATAGGAAGTATTTAAAGAATCGGGAATAAAAGAAATCAACAAAGAATTTAACATGGGGTGGAGGGGCGGGCATTCCAATATTTAGAAGTTGTGAGGATGAAGTCTGAATAGATAAAATTTGTATATACACAATTGATATCAATGATCATCATTATGTCAACTGATATGCAGTCAAAGAAACCAAAGATAATAGAAGAGAAATATAATGAGCTATATTGTGAAGTGAAATAATTTTTGGTTACATGGCTAAATGATCTAACCTAGAGAATTCATTTAATATCTGGACCAAATGTTAACTTTGCAAAAATTATGTTGCTTTTAATAATGCATAAAAATAGGCACAGCGAGTCATAAATAGAAAGTTTTTAAGTTCAATCAATGCTTATTATTTCAGTTTAAAAAATAATTAGCCTTACTACTTTTGTTGCAAACTACACATTATTGTACCAAAAAAAATGAGAAAAGTATGCACTATGTCTTTGGTATTGTTTTTATTATTTCCATGATCACAAAATTTTGTTGAGGACTTTTGCCTAAAAATAAACCCATACATATGTAATTTGTGACCATGGGTTAGTACTGGAATTGTTTTCTCTCCCTCATAATTTTTTCACCCCATATCCAAGAATCTGCTATGCCAACTCTACTGGAAGTTTTGATCTTAGAAGCCCCTGGCCTACCTTTCCAAAAGAAGGAAAGCCCTTAAACTATGTAGGATCCTAAATTGACTTGTATCTCATGCATATAAGGAAGGGGGTAGCTAGTAATGAGAAAACTATTTAAAGCTAAACCATTACTAACATATTTTCTGCACATTAGGAGTATATTTTGACAGATCAGTAATGTTATTATTTCAGAAGGCTATTGACACTTTGTCTTGATAACATGAATCTTTTCCTTGAGTAATTGACTTGCGAGCTTTGGTGTAAAACAATAATTTAGTGGCCTAAAACTAATAAAAATAAAAGTAAAAACATGGCATTGTATCCTCTGCATGCCAGGAGATTTGGAACAAATCTTAGAAAGCAAGTGCTATTCTTGCGAAATGACTAAGCCAAAACTTTTGTTGGATTCTGATCATCTTCTGAGAATAGTTGTGGAATCTCTTGACTCCTATCACAAATCACGCATGCCTGCAAAAATTAGAGTCTTTCAGTCATTTATGAAAACCAATCACCAGTACTGTTGTTTTTTCATGTTCTTTCAATATTTATTCATTTTACTTGGTTGAGTAAAGAAGTCATGGGCAAGAAGCTTAGGCACATTGTCACCATTGCATCTAGTCCAAAGTAACTTACTAGGTTTATTTCTATAGTCAGTGGTAGGAAACAGTCCAGCTGCCATTCTTATAGAACCATGTCTGCAAATGTACCACTGCAGTCTCTGTCTAGACCACGCTTAGCTTTGGTACTAGAAATAAGACCCAAGTCTGATGCTCCTAGTCCTCACTCATTTCCTCACTCATTTCCTCACTCATTTTAACCAGAAAGGCTGGGGTTCTATGCTGAAACACTACCATTTAGCACTTTTATTAATTTATGGGGAATGTGAGTCCACAGAGTTTATAGAAATAATAATAATAACCACCCCCTAAATAATACCCAACCCAGATTTTCTCAAAGTTTGTATGTCCCTTTCCTGTTTTACCGCTACCAAATCCAAAAAGTATAATTAGAGATTGAGATTATGTAATACAGGGTTTTAACCTATACCTGACTTTCCTGCCATATGACATATTTTAGATATTAAGTATACTCTTATTGCTTTGGCAATGTTGTCACTTTTTTGCACACTGTTAATAGTTATCGATGCCTACAGATAGAATTATGTGAAGAGTTCATCTAACTTCTCCTAGTTTGAAGAAAGGGTGGATTTAATCTTTTCCAGGGACATATCTAGAGGAATTTCCGTAACCCTAGTGAGTAACCCAACTCCCCTTAACCATAATGACCCTTGATGTTAGAAACTCTTCCTTATTATTGGCCTCTTAGAGAAGCTCCAGATGCCCCACCCCATCCCATTCACTTTTAAGGAGGTGGCTGAGATGAACAATGAAGATCAAGATTGAATACTAGGTCATATTTCCAAGAGAGCCATTTTTTTTTTTTTGGCACATCATGGGATTTGTTTATTTTCACTTATAGGAAATTATATATTACTAAATTGATGCCCTGATTATATTTTTAAATATATATAGAAACAAATACATAAATAATAAAACATACTGTTGCTTTTATATCCACCTAAAATCATCTTGCATAATGGAAAATAGACCTATGAAGTGTTAATTTGGTTTGGTCACTCCCTTAATGCATCGATCTCTTTTGTAGGGCAACTACGGATTGTCAAGTTTAGAATTTTTAGCCTCTAAGGGTCATATCTCAACCATAGATGTCTTAGCTATAAAGTGAGGATGTTGGGTCAGAAAATTCTAAAGTCCTTTTAATCACTAAAATGTTCAGATCTTAACTAAAAACAAGTTTTAGTAGACCCAGCAGGCATGTTGCACTTACCTAACTTCCATTACATGCCTTCTCTTTAGCCTTCCCTCCCTTAGGCTAGATGTCCCATTTAGTACTTTCTTTTTTGTCTTTCACATACAGTATTTCAGCTTTTCCAGTAACACATTTCTGACCGTACGTGGAAAAGAAAGGTGGTGCTGGAGTTGACAGTGCGACTAGCACTGTATAAATCACCTCGGCTGAGACCCACACAACATTCATGAATCAGAGTTAGCAAGTATTCATAAATATAGCTAGGAGGATGGAAAAACCCCAAAGGTGTTAAGTCTCTGGCTTCCCCCCCTCCACTCCCCCACTTTGGTGTTCCTTTTTATTAGTATTTCTCTTTCTTTACCAAACACTTAGCTTCATGTTACAAGATGTAGTGGGATTCTTTAGCAATTATGGAACATGCGTTTTTCAGTCTGCCAGCCAATATTTTCTGATTTAATAAAAATATCTAAAAGGTGGGCCCTATTCCTCTGAAAGTTCTTATGAACATGATGAAATCCTCAGCAAGACCCTTGGAGCAGGTCTGATAAAAGGATAGAAACTGTAGACTATAGAATTAGCTTGAACCAATGGTGTCAACCTCACTTAAAATTTGGGACATAGGCCAGGCTAAGGGAGAACAGGATAAACAGGAAAATCAAGTTACTTGTTCCATGTCATGCATTATGTGGCTAGGAAGTTGTCTCGTTAAAAGGGGTTTTCATCATCCTGTTTTTATATTGATCACACACCAAAGGTAAAGCTGTAGAACTCAGACATTTTCAGCATGAGAGAAAAAGGCAGTGTTACCATAATGATGGCTCCACTGCTTAACTGGCCAAGATTTCACACTTCGAGGAGGATCGTATTTTCCCATGAACCAGGAACATTGCATACTCTTCTCTACAAGTCAGGTATGTTTAGACCAATTGTCTCCAACCAGAGACACGACTCTGGTATTTAGATCCAAGTATGTAAGTGTATCAGGCACACATTCCACAGAGAGTTTGAGTTCAGTGTTCTTACCTGTATTCATGTCTGCCCCTTGTGTCAGCCTGTATACACCGATCACATTGGCTACCGCAAAGTACTGCATGTAAGGGTTTTCAGCAAGTGGAAATCACTGTGATTTTTCTACATTTAGGTGACTATAGATTCTCCTATAAAGTGCGAACGTTCACCTAAAAATCTGGCTACTGTTTCTGTATCAAACGCAGGTAAGTCAAATTTATGTTTTCTTTTCATCCAAAATACATCCTCTATATTGCTCTACTACAGAAGAATTTTTAAAGGAGGATATTATTTCCCACCTAATATTTCTACATAATTTATTCATCTTTTAAGCAAACATTTTGAAAAACTATAACTCAGGTACTGTTTTAGACATTGAGGATACAGTAGCAAACAAGAATAAGTATTCCTTACAGGCCTTCTATATCAGGTGGGGATTTATGCCATTGATTATTGCAATTGCACTAGCTTTAATTTATTTGTAAACACTACAACCTTTAAAGGTATTAATGGACCCTAATTATTTTAAAAGTGCTTGTCTACTATACGAAACACCATTATAAGCTCATGCTTTATGCGTGTGTGTGTGTGTCTAAGACTGTTTAAAAAGAATTGAACTGTGTGGCATATATTATCAACTATATTCATAGGAGTATAAATTTAGGTGAGAATTTTCTACTGTCATTAAATGCTAATAAATTCCAGTAATACATTTATTTCAGGAACACAGAGATGCAGTATGTATATCATCTTATGAGAGCTATTAAGTAGTAGTAGAATTGAGTAGTGGAATTAGGTGAGAAAAGCAATAACTTGTGAATAATGAGTGAAGCAGATTTCAGCCAGCAAGGAGGCCAAAATAGAAATGTTATGTTTAGCTTTACATTTATTGCAAAAAACCAAGAACTCACAGCTTACATAGTTTCCCTTCATAATTCCATTGGTATAATGGGAAGTCATTTGTATATTTGACTATCTCAGAGAAAAGACATTTATCAGATGGTAACATTATAATCAGTCACCAAGTGAATTTCTTCAAATTGCAGAGAAAAGGAAATAACTACCAGTTTAAGAAAAAAAATGCCTAGTCTTTTTTATTTTTAGGGGAATATCAATGAACTAGGAGACCATAAACATTCACTGAAGTTGGTAGTTCAGCAAGTCTGCCTATATAGATTTGTGTAAAAGCATCCCTTTTGAATTAAAACACTGACTGGAATCACTTTTATCTGTGAATTTTATGAGTGACTACTGATTCCTGTATAAATTTGGCTTATGTGCAATAAGAATATGCAAAGCACATTAGAGGAAAGAGCGGGGCTCCTGGCTTTTATATGCACATGGAACACTTATTCTAAGGCGAAACATTTAAACATCAGATATATCTTTCAGTAAAATGGCCAAGTTTGAGAATACTCTCTTTTCTCATATTCTCAGTTGAGAATGTAAACTCTGCTTTAACTGAGTAGAGGCAGGAGAATGAAATTCAATGTGCTGTAGCCATCTAATGTAGAATAGAATCAAGCATTTGTCTGAAATGAGTTATATTATTAAGTATTGCATTAAATGAGTTATATACAGAACATGCGATTATGATTACCATTCTAAAAGCCGTTCTTTTGGAGAAAGATAATTATAGAGTGAGTGCAGTAGCTAGCACTCTGTAGTCCTAAGTTTCAAAGAAAATAAGTTGATCAGTTTCAGTGTTATTACAGGAGAAAGAGCTGGTAACTGTGATCATCACCCTGCAGTGCCCTTTGAAGATTCAGATAGGAATGGAAGCACAAGTCAAATGAAAGGCTGGTAAAATTAAAATTGATGACCACATTACATATTATACTGAAGCTCATACATTATACTCAATGAAAGGAACCATGCAATACAAATAGGAAAGCCACAGTTTCTGCTGACTCTTAATTGTATCTCTTTTTTCCATTTGTTTCTATTCTAGCACCTTAACTCATTCTAATAGAAAGAGAGAGAGAGAGAGAGAGAGAGAGAGAGAGAGAGAGAGAGAGAGAGAGAGAGAGAGAGAGAGAGAGAGAGAGAGAGAGAGAGAGAGAGAGAGAGAGAGAGA